>VMBQ01001247.1:0-113491 GCA_007657795.1 Dreissena rostriformis
ATTTTATTACCGAATATTCTGAAAATATGAACTTTTTATAAGTAATGTAAAAAAAAAAACGGTATTTTAGAACTTTTCTTTTTTCGTCATTCGTGGTTGACAGTCCCTTTAAATTGAAAATTCCAAAAATGTACACTTAAGTTATCACCATGGATTATTCTGGAATGTGGGTAAAAATGAAAACGAATATTCGCACGGTTCATAGTAGGCTGGTTACGATTAAGTCAAGATAATTACATGTGTGAAATTGGATTTCAGATGCGATTTCAATTATGTTAAATAATTCTTACAATTAAAGAAACACTTTTACATTTATGTTTATTGTATATAGTTCGATATTTTCTCCACCAATATGTTACAATCATACTTTTTCCTGATATTAATCAATGATGTTTACGACCTCTGACCCACATCAATATTCTGTTAACATGTTCTTTAAACAATATTCCCACAACTCCAAGAAGTTGGCGGGAGTAAAATATGTATTATTCGTTTCACGGTACACATATTGTCCAAGTAATCGAAACAGATGCCAATAAGCGGCATTGTTGTGCGGAAGACCTCTTACAGATTCTCTGTAGACACCCCAAGCTAATGGTTTATTATGAGCAAGTTCCAGTACGTGACCAAACATGTTCATTGCTGTCTCTAAATGTCCCTGACATGCATCTATACCAACACCTAGCTGTAACGTGCTGTTGCAATATTGTTTAAGTTTTAGTAATGCTTCTGCTGCCTTTCTGAAATTTGTTGCCGCCAGGAATTGAAGATAGTAGAGGAATGGTTTGGTATCTGACACAACATTATCCATATATTTTGTCAAACCTTTATACGATTGTCGTTCACTTGCATCATCAGGCGTGATCGTCCTGTATAGTTCATACTGTAGGTGAAACGGCGCGCTGTTAATTTCATGCCTTGTGAATTCTACGGGAAACATTGCTTTTGAAGAATACTTAAGATAATTTTCTCTTGATGTTGACAGGTGTATTGTTACATCAGATTCTAATTCCGGAATTCTCCCAGACTCATCTACCTTAAGTGCGAATTGAAACATGTCTGGTTTTATCATCATTTCAATCTCATCTAGCAAGGCCTCTGCCTGTTCAAAATGTTTTGTGCGAACAAGCATTGATGCGTACTTCAACCGAAGATGAATTTGACCAGAGACCAAAGAATCCTCGTACAGCCGAGCAATATCTTCTGTAATATCTTGCCTATTTGCTATACATTTAGATGCCTGTATCGAAGCAAGAATGCAAGATGTGATCTCGAAAAATAACAACAATTCAGTGCTGTATTCGTGTCCATTCATGTTGGCAGAAAGACAGCTGCGCCATAGTGCAATGTGCATTTCATAAATCTCCGTTCGGATGCATGATGCAGGATGAGTGACTTCTTGCATGAACAAAAATCGTGATTCCCATATCAAATCTAACATTATTTTTAAACGACTTCCTTTTCTGGATGATAAGTTGGCATCTGGATTGGCTGATAATCTGTTCCCAATGTTATCCATTTGTAAATTACATACGCATTGCAAATCAGAATTAATTAGTATTGTAATTGTCTTAATTAGTGGAACAAAATCGTGCACTTTAAGTTTTAGGGAAAATAAATTGACATGTTCAACAGTATAGTGTGGACAAACGCGGCGTTTCAGAAACCGTCTTAACGTGTTTAGACAATAGAGTGCACATTTTACAAGATTGTCATTTCTCCAAATGCCATCGGGAAATTGCTCCACTGTGAACAGAAAAGCCGTTTTCATGTGAAAGGTGCTTAACCTGTCTCCAAAAAACGGTTTTTAAAACTCCTTTCTGACCAATTTAAGTAGAATTAATGTCTTCATGTGCACGAGGTTCAGATCAAACACGATCAGTTGCTCAATATTGGTACAGTAGACTCTGCCAATACCGGACGGTCTCGGGACCGGCCTGATCGTCCGGTTTTCAGAGAGTTCCGGTTTACCGAGAGTCGGCATATTGCCGAAATATACATTATATGCATTGTGTACAAAATCATATAAGAATACAACAAACCATATACAATGTACATTTACACGTATCATGTGATAAACTGTACTCATGTAATGTTTATGTTTAAAAGTATTCTTTGAAAAATGTGTTTTTATTTGATTAAAAGCAGAAAACATTCCATACCGACTTGTATTGATTAATCCCAAAGTGAGCGTGGTGCTTGATACATGTACGTACATGTACATGCGTACGTGACATTTGTCATATAGACGAGTGAGTCGTGTTTGAGCTCGCTATAAATAGCGCTGAATTAATTAAGTTTTATTTGTTACAAACGAATGTTGTGGACACACGATTTATTATTCACATTTCACAAACAAACCAACAAAAAAACATACACACACAAAAAAAACACACAAAAAAAACACACAAAAAACAGCGTCATATTTTCAAGACATTCATAATGACAGTCAAAAACCTACACACGCACGAAGTTCATCATTTATTGAAAAAGTCCGAGATCACCCTCTGCTTCAGTGCACATTTCTGATGTACGAGCTTAATTTCGGCACTGTTGATGAGGGTGTCTGCCGTTGCCAGGAAGTCATCATCCGTCTCATGTCCGTAACGCTGCCATTTAAGCGTTATAAACATGGCTTTAAAATCTTTTTAACTACCCGAGATCACAAGAAAGTGATCGTCGCAACGGCATGCATTAATTTTTTAATTAAATTGTTTATCATAAGCTTAATAAAACGATTGCGTCAATCACTTTTTGGTGTTACCGCACGTCTATAATAGACATTCACAGTTTGTTTTACATTATTTGCTCGGACTTCAATAGGCGGTAACGACTTGACACCTTTATGGTATGTTTAATCCGATTATCGATAATTGCGCGAGCGGAATGTGTGACACCGCGCGCGCTGTGCAGACTAGGTACATGTGTATTGTCATAATTTTCACGCCTCGGGCATCTTGAGAATTTGGACCGTCCGGTTTACTCAATGTATTTTAACGTTGAAAATGACGAAATTCAAGGAGATACCCGTCCGGTTTCCGGTTTAGAGAGAGTCCGGTTTATTCAACATTTTTTAACAAAGACATAGAAGGGGAAAATTCGGGACTGACATGACCGTCCGGAATCGGGAGAGTTCCGGTATTCAGAGAGTCCGGTATTGGCAGAGTCTACTGTAGTAGACATTCTCCACTGGGCAGATGCAAAGTCGTCCGCGTACTGCTTATCCATGTACCCAACTCCTCGCACTGAATCACAGCTGAAGTAATGTCCAATCATTCCCGGATGCGTGAGAAACATTCCGCATTGTTTTGCTTTTTCCAGCGTTTGGTGTTTAGGCCAGTGACCGGGTCTTGGTCTGGTCATCCATGTAAGGCAGTCGTTATGTAGAGATGGAGAGTAAATTGCTAACACTAAATCTGCCCTATTGTCAGTTGTTACAGCAGGACCATTTTGTTGGCATCTTTGTCCAGTTATCAATTTATATTGTATTAGGTTTCTTAGAAACCATTTGTTTGAAAGCATCTTTCTCCCTTTCTGGTCAAAAAGAAATTGTTCCTCGACAGTTAAATGAATGAACGCCAAACCCGAAACTGTACCAACAGGCTGCAAACTGCAGCATTGTGGGAAAGACTCTGGATTTTTTACAACAAGCAACTGATGCATGGAAGAGAGCCGTTCAGACAAATCTAGAAAAGCTATCATTTTAGTATCACATATAAGTTCATCATTGTCTGACTTCATGCCAAGTGTGGTAGATCCTTCAATCTGGCTGCCAACAATATGGTACAAACCAAATTCATGTAATATCCCTATGTTCATGCGTTGAATTGTTTCGAATAGAAAATACGTGTATCTTCTAGAGTGGATCAACTCTTCGGTAACACCAATGTCCTCCATAACCTCAGATACTTTAAAAGATAATTCATTTATGCTGGATGTTGCCATGCCACCAAAATAATTATGCTACACACTTAAACTAAATTTATTCACACTTCAACTAAGTTCCGTTGTTATTTATTGTCAGCGTTTCATGTTGCTTTACATATTCAAAACACAGGTTTTAAGTAGAGTCTTTGTTACAAATTATTCACCGTTACTCCAACCTTTAGAAGTCGTCGCTGATTTAGAAATATGAAACCTTCGTTCTAATACGGTGCGCCGTTAGAGCTATTGGTTGCTTCGCATTGTCTACCTCTACATTACAAGGGCGAAACGCGATAATATGATACGAAGGAGCGAAATCACGATGCCAGACCGCGACATTACGATGCGAGATTGAGATTGTATCGCTCTTTTCAACGCTAAAAAATGCCACAACACGATGCTTAAAGACGATATAATATCACGAACTCTAATCGTATTCTTTCATGTGAGGGTCTCGCTTGGTCATGCTGCTATAGATCCCATTGGTTATGATAGTGAGTAACCACCTTTTTGCACAGCATTTTGTTGAATGCGTATTGCTTCTTTACGTGTAGAAAACACACATTCAAATTATGTTAAAGTATTAATAGTTTCAAAACCTTATCTGATAAGACATAGTACCGGCGTAGTTCTTACGCAAACCAAGTAGACGTATGCACTACGAACTTTAAAACCATGGTTAAAAGGACCCGAATGGACCTACTAGCCCTACGAGGTAATTACGCCAGTTTTTCTTGGTACACCTCGTGGGCAGGATGAGCGTGATACGAACACAGAACGCCGCTACAGCGCGATTATCAGTCGACACGCCAGCGGAACTCACTGTTTAATTTTAATTTCAGGGCTGTGCTTTAAGAACCGCCGCAGGGGAGGAAAATGCCCTACCCNGAGTGTTCAAGAATACTCTTCATTTAAATATAGATCCAGCAAAGTTCAGAACTATTGTGTTAAATAAGTTTGACATTCAAAGGGAGGAAATCAGCTGAAAGAACGAAGATTCACACCCCTCTGCGTCACATAAATTCCTCGCTGCGTCCTGATCCGAGCGTCATTTCATCTATGTGGTCCCAACAACTCTTCCATTTGGTTCGTAGTAAGTTGCTACATCCTTAATAGGTTGATTGTAGCACGCTCAAAACCGCTCCACGTCCGTCACATCCATGAATTCCCTACCAGGTTTGCACTAAACATCCATTTATACCATAACAGGTTTGCTCTAAACATCCATTTATACCATAACAGGTTTGCACTAAACATCCATTTAAACCATAACAGGTTTGCACTACACATCCATTAACATCATACCAGGTTTGCACTACACATCCATTAACACCATACCAGGTTTGCACAACACATCCAGTAATACCATTCCATGTTTGCACTACACATCAATTAATACCATACCAGGTTTGCACTACTAATCCATTAACACCATACCAGGTTTGCACTACACATCCAGTAATACCATTCCATGTGTGCACTACACATCCATTAATACCATACCAGGTTTGCTATACACATCCAGTAATACCATTCCATGTTTGCACTACACATCAATTAATACCATACCAGGTTTGCACTACACATCCATTAACACCATACCAGGTTTGCACTACACATCTATTCATACCATTCCATATTTGCACTACACATCCATTAATATCATTTCATGTTTGCACTACGTTTCTGTCGGTTCGAACCATATACAAATGATTCTTAACAACATCTGATTACGGCGAGGAGGACGTAGTCAAGACGGACTCTGGTGCTTGGCACTTTATGTTTGAGTTGCCATTTAATTTTGCTGCAATTAGCATTTCGTTTTGAATTTTGATTTGAACTGAGTGAGGTAGATTACCGTTAAATGTCGAATTCAAACAGTGACATAAGTAGATTTTAAAACATGTTTAATACACTTAGCAGAGAAGTCAACACATACACAAACATTTATACAGATAACAGAAATCATACCAGACATAAAGGCATTGATGAAACAGTTGATAAGTTGAATACGAAGTAAATGCATGATCCCTTCCGCAATGCAGGTTTGCGATTTGGAACGTTGAAATGACTGAGAGCCAAACAGGCTGAAACAGCCGATTGACACATTCTTTTCTTTGCTAGCAGTATGTTTTCCTTAAAGTCAGTGTCCCCTACTACCCCATGTGAGCTTACCAACAGAATAATTATACAAATATTCTTTGGAACACTTTTATAACAGACATTGTAAATAAACTTTTATTAGAATCATATATACTAATTGCTTTGAAATTCCTATATTTATTTAAGATAGATGGTAAAATAACTGCTTTTGAGCAGCAGTCTCATAGAGCAGTTTCTGATGCAAATTTATTCGCTAGCAAAACTCACAATAAAAGTATTCCCAGGATAACACTGCCATTTCAAAAAATCTTATTTTCCTTTATCGGTCAGTTTCCACCGTTTCACTGTCCACCATGTCCGTGCTTTCTTGATCATCTGTTGCCGTTTCATTTGCTTCCGGTTCATTAGCTTCCGTGTCAATTTCTTGTTTGATCTCTGGAAAAACTATTTTCTCAAACAGTTCGATTCTCAAAGGAAGAATCTGGGCAACTTCATTTGGGTCGCATATAATATTGCTAGGAGCCTGAAATGAGGCAATACAATAACATTAGACAGACAACATGAATGGACATGTAGAAAAATGCAAAAATGTAAACTTTAGACACCATGAACTGGTTGAACCTTATACTGTTTCGAGTACACTTTGCAAAAACATGTAATGATCAATGCAGATATTGTAGAAACATGTTATAATTGATGTAGATATTGCAAACACTAGTAATTATTGATGTAGATATTGCAAACACTAGTAATTATTGATGTAGATATTGCAAACACTAGTAATAATTGATGTAGATATGGCAGAAACGTGTAATGATTGATGCACATATTCCAGAAACATGTAATGATAGATGAAAACAAGAGATGTGTTTGTAAGAAACACAATGCCCCCTAATGCGCCACTTTGAAAAAACTTTCTTTTTTTTTACCTTTGACCTTGAAGGATGACCTTGACCTTTCACCACTCAAAATGTGCAGCTCCATGAGATACACATGAATGCAAATTATGAAGCTGCTATCTTCAATATTGCAAAAGTTATGACAAAACTTTAATATTGGTTAAAGTTTCGGACAGACAGACAGAATGACAGACAGACAGACAGGCCAAAAACAATATACCCCCTTTTTTTTTTTTAAAGGGGCATAAAACTCGAGAAACATGTATTGATTGGTGTCTATTATCCAGAAACATGTTATAGTTGCTTCACATATAGCATGAAGAGATAGTTAATCTACATATTCCACACACATTTAATAATTTATTAACATATTGCAAAAACATGTACATTTAACAGAAATTATAATTTCATGATCAATTTGTCTATTTTCTTACCAAAAAAATACAACAAATATATACATTTGTGAAAAAAGACGAAAATAAAAAGTACCTTTAAGTCGTCTATTTTGCTGTCTTTGCAAGTATGTTCTCGTAACATATAGTTATTCACAGCCTGAAACATCCAAATGTAAATTAGTTGCTCACTCTTTTACTGAGCTCAGTTATAAAGAATATCAATATAAATAACAATATAAGATTGCAGGGCTAAATTATTAAATATAAATAGAGTAAATATGGCGCCAGTGTGACAGATGTCTATAATTGTTCACTTAATCACTAATGGTCAAAGTGCTGCTATAACCAAATGGGCATTACTTGTAATGTGAGCCATTACAGGCAGACTTCTGCGCCTTGTTTTAACCTTTTTATTGCATATATTTCATTGTTTCACAGAAGATTTATAAAGAACAATTGATGATAATTACTCCAAAGTTGATCAAACATTCTAACTTCAAATTGAAGATATTGTCTAAATTATATGGATCAGTTTTTTCTTAAGTTTGTTTTCTTATTTACTGTATTAATTAAAGGAATAAAGAACTTGCATTTTTATGGGTTTGTTTACTGATGCCCCAAACAAAAGTCTATACAACTATTCAATAAACTGATTTTCAACAAAAATATGTTCCACTTAATAGAGACTTAATCTGTAACACAGTACAGAAAATTAATACCAACATACGTAAAAAATTTGAAAAAAGAAACTTTGCATAAATTCAAACACTGTTTTAAAAGACAAGTAGTAAGAGTTGCAAATACATCTTGAAATCATGTATGGTCTTCAACGTTTTATACACTAAATTGCAGATAAAACAGCAAGTTCACCTACCTCATGATAAAAACGAGTGTCTAACACTCTAACTATGACACTGTCTACCCTCATGTATTGCCGTAATAAAATGAAGAAACTGCTTGGCATAACCCTCTGCAATCAGAGAATAAATATGTTTAACAAAAGGGGAATTATTTTTCAGGAGTGCCATTATGGAAATATACATAAAATATTGTGGTTCGATGTTGGTTTAGAAAGGCTTGCATGTGATAATTATATAGCTATTTAGACTTCTTGTTTTGGAAGAAATAAATGTTCACAAATGCACCTTTAAATGTTAATTCTGTTCCACTTACCAAAAATATCTAGATATCCATCAACTTGGAAAACTGACTACATGTACTTAATTAGTGTTTAATGTATAGAAAATATCCATAATGTTCCGAATGACACTCCAAAAAATCGGTTTAATTTTAAGACCTCATGAATGTCATGCAAAGTATTCGTTCACATCTTTTCACAACATGATTTGTTTTTCTTTTTTGGTAAATGTAAGAAAAGCCAATAAAATGGTTGTTCTCAAGAGTTATTTACATTTCATTTTATCGTATGGATGTAACTGAAATATTGCAATACTGTGGTTTTCCAGTGGATTGTATCGCATTCTTTGATTGCGTGACATAGCATTCCATTGGTCCTGAGGGCTCGTGGAATATATCATGCAATCAACCTGTGCAAAACAGCCCATTGGAAGCCCACAGTCATGTAATATTCCCTATGTTACATGTATCAGGACTCTAAACAACTGATAAACAATCAATATTACAAAAAGATGATTTCTCGTGTCATAATTCATCACTAATTAATAACAGAGCAAAATCACAGTCTAATGAAGTGTTATATAAGATAAATAAAACAATCAGATAAGCTCATTTATCTACCAAAATTCATCTGAAACCAAAATAAAATACCATGAATTAAGTACCTACAATTTTAACACTCAATACAGATGTTCCGTTGTCAGATAATTCATCCTCAAACAACACAATGTCATCGTAGAAATGGATTTTCTCTCTCAGCTTCAGCTTCTCCATGTCTATTCGTTCCGTTGTTCCCTCTACCTGAAGGTATACCAATCAAACATTATTTTTCATCTTTTTAGAGCCTACGATATAATCTCTGTTGATTGTCAATATCCTGTGTGTATGTTTGACCCCCTACTCCTCTAGATAATCTGTATGAAGATCGGTAATGTACTATCCATAACCATTTTCCACCAACCGCTGATTGTAGAAGGGCAGTTTTCAGTTATTGGCATAGGTAACTTCTACGAACAGTTTAGCTTGACCAAGTGTGAGGTTAACTGGCTGCTGTTATATGACAGAGAATACATTTTCGAGATGGATTCAATATTCTGTTCAAATGAAAGTAAACTATGAAACATTCCACAATATTTAATTGTTCCTCTTACATAAACATTGCTCATCA
This sequence comes from Dreissena rostriformis, assembly GCA_007657795.1. NCBI lineage: Eukaryota > Metazoa > Mollusca > Bivalvia > Myida > Dreissenidae > Dreissena > Dreissena rostriformis. The sequence goes on from VMBQ01001247.1 coordinate 9,627, forward strand.
GAAGAAAATAACTTAATATAAGTTTGATGTTTGTTAACTTGATAGAGCCTTACATATGTTCAGTTGTTATAACTGCTAAACAGTAAGTGCAAGGTTTCAATGAATCTGCCAAGATGAGATGTTTTATACCTGAAGTCCATCTCCAAAAAGAGTTCCCTTGTAGTCTGTTGTATAGGTCCAGTCAAAAGGCTTCACAACTTCATTGATATGTTCACAGTCAGATCTGCAACACACAGGAAAAAACATGCAACAATAATCCTTTCTACATGCAAGATGTATGCAAATCATATTGCAACAATAGGGCCGTAATGGCCCTTAAGTGCTTATTTTCAGAGTTATAGACATTCCTACCATGTTTTGTCAAGATTGAGTCATATATGTGGCTTCTACAGTGGTACCAACGTTTTTCTCACATTTAACCTGGTCACCTAGTTTTTGGACATTAATGACCCATATTAAAACTTGGCCTGGGTATGATCAAGACATCAAGATAAACATTCTGACCAGGTCTCATTTCCAATGAATAAAAATAAGGCTTCTACAGTGGAACGAGCTAAGAGTTGATGATGCACACAAACACCAGACACCTAACTAGACCGGACATTTTTTGTAGCGCGGAAATTTCATGTCTCTGAAAATTCACTGATCTTTAATATGCACAAACCTAAATATCAAATGAATCTGTTCATGGCATAAAACTGTTGATAATTTTGCATGATTTTTATTAATGGCTGGGCTCTTTTTCCTTCTTAGAAAATGGCCATTTTTCACAAATTTGAGAAGTTTGCGACTCAAAATTTCACAATTTAAAGAAGTTTGCGACTCAACGTTTCACAAATTTGAAAAGTTTGCGACTCATTTTTTCACAAAATGAGGGGGTCAAGGCCGCTTCACAAATACAGGAAAAAAAGCCCTGAATGGCAATAAACAAACAAGATGTGTTTGTGAAACACTATGTCCCCTTTTGAGCAATTTTGACCCATATATTTGACCTTTGACCTTGAAGGATGACCTTGAACTTTCACCACTTAAAATGTGCAGCTCCATGAGATACACATGCATGCCAAATATCAAGTTGCTCTCTTCAATATTGCAAAGTTATGGCCAATGTTAAAGTTTGTGCAAACCAACAAACAGACAGGGCAAAAACAATATGTCCCCCAGTATAGACTGGGTGACATAAAAATAAAGATTTTGATGATTATTCCATACCCATTTCGAGATCTGTATGCACTCGAATGTCAACATAAATTATTTTTTATTGCACATCAGCTGATAAGCGAAACAAACCTGGCTTCCTTCCAAGCCTGTGATGCTGCCACCTTCAGATGATCGTGGTGGGCATCTACACGCTTGAGGGCATCAAGGCAGTTAAACTCTACCCCAAACCCTTCTGTGTGCTGGACCCGCAGGTAATTGCCCGCAAATATCATCTCTGGGACCTGAGGTAGCTCTAGGGACTCCTCAAATCTGTTTAAAGGAGAAAACACATTCTGTTTAAACCTATTTCAGCCTCAATCTGAGAAACCAGGCTTTCCCCTTTTTTGGTATTTTTCATTTAAAGGAAGTCTCTTCTTAGCACAATTTCAGTTTAGGCTGAAAGTTTCATCACTGATGAGCCTGTGCGAATCTGGGATGACAATTTAGGCACATGCATTAAGCCTCGTTTTCTGAGAGTGAGGTTCATTTTTGTAAGAATTATTCCAAAGACTCTCTTTAGTCTGTTTCCTTGGAAGAACCAGTACCTTTGAAAGACTTGAGGAAGAAAACACATTCAAAATGTTAAATAGGTTTTGATTATAACTGGATAGCTCTTAGAAATGTATGCAAACAAATTTGCGAGGAATATTGGGTTCTTAAATTACACTGTAATATGTTGTTTTTGCTTAGTTTACTCAAAAGTACAAAACTATTGTAACCAATAGAGATATATCACAGATGTACATTATTCCAAAGTTTAATCCTACCTGCTTGTTTTAATTAACCCCATAAGTTCATAAAAGGTTGAGGGAGTCATTAAAATTTAAAAGTAATTATTACAGGTGTGAATTGTTGTAATTTGAATTAAGAAAACTTCAAAGTCTATAATTCATGAGCTGCATGTGAGGACACAGAGTGTGTCCAAGCACTTGTTAAATATCAGTTAACAAGAGATTCACCTTAGTTTTGACTTATTTGGAATTAAAGCTGCAATTTCCAGCTATTCATATTCAACTCAAAGATTTTTAATGTTCAAACGCCAGTCTCTTTGGTCAGCCATTCACAATGTCACCACAGATTTGTAAATGATACACATGATGAACATACACCATTTAAATGGTTTACAAGTTTGATTTATTTCATCTAAATGCTCATGTGATACCATTCACTGACTGGTTGAAATGTACGAGCCACACTATGGGAAAACTGGGCTTAATGCTTGTGCATAAAGTGCCATCACAGATTTGCATGTGTAGTCTCCACAGGCTTATCAGGGACATCACTCTCCGTGTTAAAAAATTTGTCGTTAAAAAGATGTCTCCTCTAAACGATAATCTTGTCTATGCGTAAAGTGTCATCCCTGATATGCCTGTGCGGACTGCACAGTCTAATCTGGGACAACACTTTACGCACATGCATTAAGCCCCATTTTCCCACAACGCTGCTCATATTATTCTGAAATATTACTTCTCTCTTGCTGGACCCTCAGATTCGAGAATATGTGACTTCACTGCCTTGTAGCTCCACGGTCCGTACCAAAATTCGGACTTCTCTGGCTCTGGCCTGGGAGCCATAGCCATAGGCCCAGGATGTCTTGTTTCTGCCATAGAGCTCTGAAATGGTAATAAAGAAATTAAATATTTGTTAAACTTTAAGTACACAATGCATTCCATACTTGTTGGGGTTGATTTATATAGGACTTTCTCAAATATTTCCTGGATTTTTCTGCTTTTACGGGGCATAAAAATTGTTGAACCAAATTGGCCTGGTGGGTAATGCGCACAGTTTTTCATGACCATAATTAGCAGGACAATCCCCCATGATCCAGGGCAAATAGCACGTATGAACAAAATCTGGCATGTTTTCAGAGAAATTAAAATAATAAAAAAAACACACAAAGTTAGTCATTTAATGAAACATGCAAATGGTTCCTTGCCATAAACACAGGATCCCATGATGTAATAACTTATTAGGTTTCTTCCGCTTAATACAGCTGAAGGTTCAATTTGTAAAGCATTTAAAACACAATCATGTAAAAGATAAGGATGAGAAAAGACTTAAAGTACTAAGGAAAATACCTAACTAAGTTATCTACAAAACAAGAGATGTGTTTGTCAGAAACACAATGCCCCCTACTGCGCCACTTTGAAATAAAATGTCTATTTATCATTTGGCAGGTATAGAAATTATCTCCCTTTAAAGCTTTTTACTTCCCTTGGATTTTGGTTTTTGACCTTTGCAGGGGCGTAGGTAATGGGGAGGCAGGGGCGGCAGCCTCCTCTCCAATATTTCGGCTAGTCATCGTTTTATAAATAAAACGTGAAATCCCCAAAAAATCGCCGCCCCAAAACCAGTATTTTTGTAATCTCGCGCCGTCAGTGCATAAAAAGCCTTGCATCCCCTCTCCATAAACCAGGGGCCTGGGTAAATGTCATTGCGTTAATTGTTTTTTTTTTTCTGTGATTGCACTGTCTGTGTTTTGATTAAGGACAGGCTATTCTTTTTATTTTAATTGATCGCTTTAATTCAAAGGTAACTGCCACTTAAAACAATTTTAAGTAAATATACGCGTGAAAAACCTTAATTTGATTGAACATATTGTTGTTGTGAATGTTATGTTATTCTTTCTCATATCACTTGTTAAACTCTGTCATTAAAATACATAGACATTTACTTAATTTTATGTTTTAATTAGCACGAGTTTTTGGAAAGAAAATAATAACTGTTGAGATTTCTGGGTAGTTGTTGGCGGCATTGGACAAACTGATTTCATGACAAACTGAGAGTGAGACAAAAATCGAGCATTTATATCAACATGTAAGTTCCCCCAAAACGCACCATATTAATTGTAATTGCAAAAAAAAATCAGAACCACAGGAGAGGACAACTCTCTCAAACAAACCCCTTTAACCAAACCCCAGTACAGAAACTTGACCACCTCCACAATATTTGGAGGTTATCTACGCCCCTGCTTTGACCTTGAAGGATGACCTTGACCTTTTACCACTCAAAATGTGCAGCTTCATCATTCCATGAGATACACATGCATGCCAAATATCAAGTTGCTGTCTTCAATATTGTTAAAGTTATGGCCAATGTTAAAGTTTTTGGACAGAAGGACAGACGGACTGACAGTTCAACTGCTATATGCCACCCTACCGAGGGCATAAAAATCATATTACAAATCTATCCGAACATTTTATCCGAAAGCAATTGCATACAGTTCGATTTACATGTTTACAGCTACATGTAAACAAACGCATTATACAAATGATAAAGCGACTTCATTAACGATATGTATACAAAAAAAAACTTCACGGTCTCAATATAATTGTTATATTAACCCAATTTTGCCTTTTAATCCGACGCCAACAGCGTTTCGGTTGTTGTTGTTGTTGTTGTTAACTGTTGTGGTTTTTGTTGGGTGATGGTCGTTTCGTCCCACTACCAGTTCGAGCCACTGATATTTGTGTAGGGAGGGATTGGTCGTTTCGTCCCACTGATAAGATATAGCCAGGATGGTGTGAATAATAGCGAGGATGGTGTGAATAATACCGTATAGGTGTGAATCATAATGGGGTGTATATTGATGTAGCAAATTAAAATAGTGATCACATGTAATGTGCATTATGTCCAATAAATATAAAACATGAAGTGTTTTATTTTATGCATCATGTATATATATTACATTTAAAAATAAGAAGAAAGCATGAGTGAACAATAATACAAGTTATTTTCAATAAAGAAATAATAACATGTTGGTCATTTACTTTTAGAAAAGCTTATGTTTTACTAGCAACTAGCAAACTATTAATTAGCGGCATGTGCCGCTAAAGGCATTCCAATGTTATATTAGCTACGTGCAAACAATTAATTAGCGACCCAGGCCTTTAATGGTCAATTAGTAAACTTATTAACTATCTTTAATTTGCGCGTGGATTGTACAAACTGTGTAATGAACACTGAAAGAGTAAATAAGGTACCCATCTTCATTGTTGTCAACATATTTCAGTTGTATTTTTGAAAAAAAAACATGTCATTAAATATGTTAATGACAAAANTTTGAAATAAAATTTCTATTTATCATTTGGCAGTTATAGAAATTATCTCCCTTTAAAGCTTGTTACATCCCTTGGATTTTGTTTTTTTGACCTTTGACCTTGAAGGATGACCTTGACCTTTCACCACTTAAAATGTGCAGCTCCATGAGGCCAAACAAAAAAATAGGTCTGTTTCTGGTCGCCCGACTGTGTCTCCCGAATCGGCGCCGACCCTCAACTTTTTATAAGGGCTGCCAAAACAAAACAAAAAAATCTTTCATGTTCGTTCATTTTGGTTCATTTCTCAATATAATATGTAATATCAAGCAAACAAAGCATATATATACATGTATTTCTTATCATAAGCTTTAGTAGCCTTCCATTCTAGTACCCAAAAGAAAAAAAAATCCTTCCTACCGACCCTGTTTTTTTCCCAAGGAGACCAGAAACCTTTCGGACCTATTTTTTTGTTTGGCCAGAGATACACATGCATGCCAAATATCTAGTTGCTGTCTTCAATATTGCAAAAGTTATGGCCAATGTTAAAGATTTCGGTGAGACGGACTGACAGTTCAACTGCTACATGCCACCCAGCCGGGGGCATAAAAACATATACAAATCTATCCGAACATTTTAACCGAAATATTAGCAATTGCATACAGTTCGATTTACATGTAATGTTTACAGCTAAATGTAAACAAACGCATTATACAAATGTCTAAGCGACTTAATTAACGATATGTTTAAAAAAAAATCACGGTCTCAATATATTTGTTTTGTTCACCCAATTTCGCCTTTTAATCCAACGCCAACAGCGTTTCGGTTGTTGTTGTTGTTAACTGTTTTGTTTGTTGTTGTTGTTGTTGTTGCGGTTTTGTTATTTCATTCCGTTTATGTACATTGCGTAAGCCAGTTAATAGTGAATCATCGCTTTAGAGACGAATATACTGTGTCAACGTGGCAAATGTTTGCGTATTAAAAAAAAAACGGACCGTTTGTTTTACTCCCTAAATCAGGCAGGTAATTTTATCGATGTACAAGCAGATGTCACACGTTTTCGCGTTTATTTTATATATCTATTCTATCTATCTCTCAATACTGCCGGAACTCCCCTTGCGGGTATTATTGGCATTTTAACATAGGATTTTGATATTTCGGGGATGATATTTATTGATACAGTTTTTTGTTCAGAAAAAAAGGGAAAAATATTTTGATGTCAATAGAATTCAGCGTAGAATAATGTGATACCATAGCTTTCTAAGTTTCTTGTATGAGTTGTAATACTTATGTTAAGTGGCAATTGGTGTATGGATATAAAAATTATAATCAAACTGTTTAAGGACAAGTCTAACAACACATCGAAACATGGAAGGAGTTGAACAAGATCTGAAAAACCTTATGGATGGACAAGTCGTGCCCATAGACCCAGATTCTATCACAGTTGCTCACTCCAGTGGATTTTGGCAAGGTGTTGTATAAGTGTACATGTAGTTCTACTTCTACTTTGTACTTCCTAAAGTCAATTGCTGACTATTACAGGAAGGCCTTTTATAGGCACAGGTCTTGTCATCAGGATATTGGGAAGAGGCCCTAGCCTTTCAAATTGGGAATTTCATGCGCGATAACTGCTCATTTTGGGAAGACCATGTTTTTAAAAGTTTTTGAAACGGGGTCTTTTTCATTGTGCAGAAGTATTAAAAGACACATTGTGGTGCATTCTTAATCATATAGAGCTCATTGCTTTCAATTTGGGAGATGCCCAATATGTCTAAGTAAAAAAAAATAATTTTTTTTTTTTACAATTTTGGAAATCCCTCTATCAATTTTGGGAAAAAATTACCTTATTTTCAATTGGAAATTTCGGCCTATGTTATATAAGGGTGAAAAGCCCTGAGGAAAATATGGACACTGTCTGTCGAGTCCATTTCCTGGGAAGAACCAGTATTTGGTGTCTTTGGAGGAGATAATAAAAACGCTCCCTGAGTAGGGAGCGAACCCACGAACTCCCAATTGCTAGGCGGACACCTCATCCACTTCACCACCACGACCAGTACGCTTTCAGTCATTGCGTAGAATACAACTTAATTAAATTTAAGCTCTTAAAAGTTAGATTAATTAACCTGCTGAATACCTTAAGGTATGAATATAATATTAGATTACCAATCAATTAATATTGTCATTTGAAAAGGTTAGATTGAAACTTTTTGAATTCAGAAAATTGCAATGTTAACAATTATGATTGTATGGTATTTACTTACATGAGAAAGTCTGAGTTTTAGAAAATAAAATATGAAAATCTTCATTTTAAACAATCTGGTTCGCATTATGATAGCCATCAGTGATTTCAATGTCTGTGCACTTTTTAGTTCACCTGAGCCCAAAGTATATGGTCACTCACCGCTTGGCATCTAGGGTCCTTGACATCATCATTTATAATTTAAACATTCTAATGATCTGAAATCAAAGCAATTTTGATGTCAGTGATTTAATAAATAAATAAACAACACAATTTGAAAAAAATAAAGATTTTCCCTTAAATGAAACCAACACTTCCAAAAAATGTTCATTAAAAAAATATTTTTCAAAAAATTATCATTAATTTGATTGTAAGACAAAAAAAGTAGCAATTTATATTATAAACTTTCCGTTAAATATTGTATTTTAAATATAAATAATAGATATAATGTAATATTTTAAAGTATTTATAATACAATAAGTTTTGAATTGTTGCAGGTTATCTTGCTATTTGTCCCAATCCAAAAGCCACAGGCTGTTAAATAAAAAGCTAAAAAATCACTGAATTTTCCTTTGGTTAATATTACTCAAAATTTCCTCGAATAATTTTGATTTGTTCACAGAGAGGGCATTTTTGGTAGACTTCCTTATTTAATTTATAGATCTTATTCAATTTCTTAAAAAAAAACTACTGACCTGGACCCTGTTTCACTAAGCTACTTACAGTTTTTTAGACGTACACCCACACTAATGTTTTTTGTAGATACATTAGTAGAGGGACATATGTTATAAAGCAAATCACAGTGACTACACATTCATTGAATATATTCCCAGAAACTGTAAATGTTTTGTTGTTATATTGTATTAATATTTATATTGTATTAATTTATTAGGGCTTTTCCAGGAAAAAAAGTCAGTTGGTGGGGGGAAAATGGTGTATCACCAACACATTTTTCTCTCTCTCTTAACATTTATATTGACAGAACACAAACATTTTGAATTAAGTATATCACCGCCCTTCCCTCCCCCCATCTTCCCAGGCCCCTCAATCCATTTTAGGGGAAGCGGGTCGCTACCCATAGCAGGAGGAATTTTCGAGGCGTTTCCCTTTTTGGGGGATTTTTTTACTTACTCTCTAAAATAATTACATTTGTACATGTTTGCACTATATCCATTGCTCTTTTCATAATTAAGTATGTTTGACAGGATTAAATTAAAATGGAATTGAGATATAATAATCATGAGACACATCTTTCTTTAAAAAAAAAAAAAAAAAAAAAATGGGGGAAAAAAATATNAAAAAAAATAGGGGGAATGTTTCCCCCCAAAAGGGGAAAAAGTATACTTTTCAGGTGGGGGAATGCGGCCGAATTTCGGCCGTGAATTTTACAGATTAAGGGCCCTGCTTCCATAATGTTTGTTTTTTTAGGAAAAGCCCTTATTATAAACATTGCAGATAAGTATCTTAGTTAATTGCCTGGATTTCTAAATACGTCATGTAATTTCCTTTCGTGACCCTTCATACTTTAATCACAGGGGAGCTACCAAGGGCAATCTTGGCCCAGTAAAGTTTTATTCAATAAGGTTCTAATTCCACTACAGGGCCCTTGATCTCCGTTTTTTTGGGGGCTGAATATCGGAAAAAAGCAATGAATATAGTGCAAACATGTTCAAATGTAGTAATGAAAGAGTAAGTTGAAAAATTTCCCAGAAAAGGGAAACAGCGCGAAAATTCCCCCTCATGAGGGATGTGGGTATCTTCCCCTGATGGCCAGAGAGGGCCCTGCACTACTGTGTGACTTGTGAGGAAAGACTTCATACTGATGATTTTCCTGATTTAATTTACAGAGGACTTTGTGCCCATCATAAAGAAGACTGTCTGCTATATAGCCATGGGTTTGGTATTCAATGAAGAAGGTCAGATGCTTTTAATTCAAGAAGCAAAACCGAGGATTAGAGGTCAATGGTATATACCTGCTGGAAAAATGGAGCCTGGCGAAAACTTTGTTGTAAGTTTTTTTGTTAAATAGTTGATATAATTAAAACTATTTAATCATGTGTTATAACTTTTAAAGCGGACTGTACGATTTTGTCAAATAAAAATGAATTTATATAAAATGTGTTAAAAATTAGTATACATATATTTTAATATAAATTAAAATAAAAGTTAAGAAGAACATGTGTCGAAAAATGCGAAATAAGCCAGATATTTAAATCTGAAATTGAAAATGGCTTCCAGCCGAATTCGCCATCATATATATAATGCATGTACAATGTGAATCTAAATTTAGTTTTAGTGCAGATTCTTTCATACGACACAAAGACACAATTTTGTTTCCTTACAAATATGAGTTAAAGTGTCGGCGTCGGCTTTAACCAGCGCTAGCTTGTTTTTGCTGCATTTTATGAAATTCGTCTTCAATGTATAATTTTTATTGCCTATTTTGTTTCATCGTAACATAATTGTATTAATATATTTAAATTTAACACATATAAAAATCGTACAGTCCCGCTTTAAAAGGAAATAATTAAAAATACTATTTTATCAATTGTTTTGCTTTTTTTGCAAGTCAAAGTGACAAGATTCTCAATTCAGTGAAATATCTTTGCCAAGACACAATTTACTGTTTTTCCCAGACAACAGACTCAATATTGTTAAATATAAGGCTCTGCAGGCTCTCACACAAAATTCATAGAAAATTACAGAAGTGAAATAAAACTAATGAAATGTCGATGAGTTACACATTGGAATACAACATAGATAAGAATTGCCTCATGATTAGATTTACAACAAACAAAAATACTTTTCATATTCCAGTTCTTTAACATGTCCACTATTGGAAAGTCCCTATATTCTCTGCAGATGTCTTCATTAGACACATCGTCATATATTGAATAAATTGATTCTCCATAATTGATTATTTGTTTTGGTATCATTTATTTAGTTTTCACTAGGAATAAAGTTCAATCAATGAACATAATTAAAGCTTTTTATCTTCATTCATTTAAAGTGTTCTTGTTTACCTTCACCCTTTCAATTAAGGTGTTAAAATGTTAAAAATATTTGCAAATGAAATGTTAATATTTAAATAAGATTGGTGGAATAATGTAGAGTTATTCCCCTTGTTTGCCAAGAATAGCAAGAGGTAGAAAATGTTGAAGTTGTAGACTTCATTTTTTTTTTAATATTGACCAAGATCTGTGTTATTAAATCAATCTACTTTGCACTCTCTTGATTTCATTTTTTTTGCATCTTTTATCCTGCCTGTGGGCTACCCTTGTCAAAAAAGTGGGCAAAACCCGGTTTTAATCCGTGTTAAAACCGTGTTAAACCCTGCGGTATTGGCACCGGGTTAAAGCGTGTCTTTTAAACACACTTTTTGCTTACCGACTTGGTTTTTTGTAGGTAAAACCTGGATTTCACTCACATAAACCAACACGCTTATACCTTCTTATACCAACTTAAACCAACTAAAACTAACTTAAACCAACTTAAGTGGGTTAAAAGTGAGTGTGTTTTCCTTCTTTATGTTGGCTTTTAAACCCGCTTCTACACATCAAGTCGGTTTTTCCTGTTCTTAAGCGAGTTAAAAGTGGGTTTTTGTTTGAGCGTTAAGTGAGCTAAATGTGTGCTTTTCACAGATTAAACGCAGTTTAAACTTACTTTAAAACCGTCTTATACCAACTTAAACCAACTTAAGTTGGTTAAAGTGAGTGTGTTTTCCTTCTTTATGTTGGCTTTTAAACCCGCTTCTTCATATCAAGTCGGTTTTTCCTGTTCTTAAGCGAGTTAAAAGTGGGTTTTTGTTTGAGCGTTAAGTGAGCTAAATGTGTGCTTTTCACAGATTAAACGCAGTTTAAACTTACTTTAAAACCGTCTTATACCAACTTAAACCAACTTAAGTTGGTTAAAGTGAGTGTGTTTTCCTTCTTTATGTTGGCTTTTAAACCCGCTTCTTCATATCAAGTCGGTTTTTCCTGTTCTTAAGCGAGTTAAAAGTGGGTTTTTGTTTGAGCGTTAAGTGAGCTAAATGTGTGCTTTTCACAGATTAAACGCAGTTTAAACTTACTTTAAAACCGTCTTATACCAACTTAAACCAACTTAAGTTGGTTAAAGTGAGTGTGTTTTCCTTCTTTATGTTGGCTTTTAAACCCGCTTCTTCATATCAAGTCGGTTTTTCCTGTTCTTAAGCGAGTTAAAAGTGGGTTTTTGTTTGAGCGTTAAGTGAGCTAAATGTGTGCTTTTCACAGATTAAACGCAGTTAAAACTAGCTTTAAAACCTGTTAAATGCTCAGTAAAAACCCACTTTTCACCCACTTGAAAACTGAAAAACTTTTTTATGATAAGAACAAAAATATCATAAATTAAATTCTATTTACTTTTTTAAACGATAAAACATAAAATTTAACATATATACATATACACAGCATGATAAAACTATTTTGACAGACATGGCATTGTTATAATAAAATATAATAGTGTTATAACATAACATTGAACACAAAGAAAGAACTGAAAAAAGTAAGATTGTATGGAATAAATACAAACAAGAGATGTGTTTGTCAGAAACACAATGCCCCCTACTGCGCCGCTTTGAAATAAAATTTCTATTTATCATTTGGCAGGTATAGAAATTATCTCTCTTTAAAGCTTATTACTTCCATTGGATTTTGACCTCTGACCTTGAAGGATGACCTTGACCTTGCACCACTCAAAATGTGCAGCTCAATGAGATACACATGCATGCTAAATATCAAGTTGCTTTCTTCAATATTGCAAAAGTTATGACCAATGCTAAAGTTTTCGGACGGATAGACAGACAGACGGACAGTTCAACTGCTATATGAGACCCTACCGGGAGCATAAAAATAAGTTAATGTTGTTGCAACAGGTGCAAATCTATATAACAAAGTGAAAACAATGGTTAAATAATCATTTTAACAGCACATTTTATTTACAAAGACTTCAGTCTACTTGTGCATCAGCCGCAGACGCCTTAAACAACCTCTCATCTTTTCTTCAACATCAACCAGAGGCTTGTCAAAGGTTTTGGCTATGACATCTGAAAAAATATAATAGACTATTCATTTTAAAAACATGCCAAAAAAACAAAATCTGTTCTTAAATAGAAAATACTCTAGCCAGAAAAAGAGGTTAAATATTTGCATATTAAGGAAGTCAACACAAATGAGTTTAGAACTGATTGTCCTGGAGACAGTGACTAGAGACACGGACAAAGTTTTTCAATCCCTGTCTTCATGAATTAAAAAAAAAATATTGTTAACTGTCACTTGGATAATAAAAACTCCCCCTTTTCACAAATGATGTAATATAATGATCATTTATGCGACTGTAAACAGTAAGTGATCTGAAAAATATTTGTAGGTTGTGTATTGAATTTCTATACGGATAACTGGTTCTTCAAATTTTTATGATGAAGAAAAAGTACCAATGATTGCATTTCTCTCAGCAGCGGGGAGGCTTGGTCTTGGTGACCCCGTTGTAGTTGTTGCTCCCTTCATGGAGCAAGTCACAAGCTGGTGGGGAGTGAATAGTCGGCACATGGCCTGTGCGATGGCCTTCACCTCCCTGGTTTCATGCTGGATTTCAGCTTTAATGATACTCTGGAACCAAAAAAAGAAAAGGAGTTTTGACAAAATATTTACAATTGGTAATTTTCCAAAGCTTGTAATTTACTTTCATCACATTTCAAACTCTAAAAATATTTGTCACATTGGTCAGAATTGTGACGCTTTTAAAATGCAATAACCTGTATAGTTTTACCTCTCAACAAATCCAGCTTTCTTGTTCAAGGACAGGGCGAGGTTTGCCCACTTCAGTTCCCCTCAAGTTGGCCAGCTCGTGCAGGGTAAAAGCCTGGTGTAAAAGTCCATACATCAGGTAGTATGATTACCCCTTTTGCTCTTGGGGCAAGAGTTTAACCTTCAAAATTAAAATATAAAAGTTCTCATTAAATATGAGGGAAAGAAATCTGTTCAGTAATAACCAGAAATATCTATAAATAACAATAAAGATGACAATAATCATAAAACACAACCACAATAATTCACTGTACACAACATTTACACTTTTTCATGTGTATGTTTATCTATTTTTGCTTCAAATTGTGTTGTTTTTCCTTTAAATTGCAATACATTAACTTATCAATTTACATTTCCCAGTGACAATACATAAATATAATAATGATCATAATTAATTCAATAAACTAAATAAAAAAAGGATGAAGAAATGACAATACAAACCTGTTAAAACTGTTCTTCAGTATTCCAAAAAAAAAAAAGTTGAACCTCTTTTCCAACAAACTTATTGTTGATTTCCAAATTGTAGTAAAAAACACATTGTTTTCATCACACAATACTTCATGCTGACAGTATTTCAATACATTTTACAGAACAATTATAAGTCTTAATGTTAATTTAATTTAGCTCAATATTCAATTGCTGAAACCAGCTTGTTTTTCAAAAGTTGTTGTTTTCAAATAATTTCCTGTGCAAAAATTTGAACCAATCAAAAGTCTTATACCTCATTCCAGCCTTATGTCTGGGGAAACCCTATCAGTAGCCTTATCTACCCCTAGATAATCAGTACCCTGTTTAGCTCTGAATGCCTGACAGATTGTTATCTGTTTATTGTTAGTGGTGTGAAAAGGGGTGTTTTTAGGTATTGTCTTGTTATTTTGTTGACTGTTTATGTAACACAGGTCATGTTTGGCATCTTATTATTTTATTGCAAATTAAGAAAATGGATATGATGGTATCATATGAAAATATCAAAATCTTGCATAACTTATATACACAAATAAATAGATTATTTCCAAAATAATGTTTCCAATACCATAATTATTTAAATATGCAGATTTAACAAGTAAATACTGTTTTAAACAAATATAAACAATCATATAAGATTGTTTTAAAATTTAAAAAAAAAAAATAATTTTAAGACATAAAACACTCATAAGATATTGTTTATAATAAAAACAAATATAAAGAAAAAAATCAAAGTGAAACACAAACTCTTTCATTTTCAGGTATAAAACTAAGTTTGATCATTTTTATAGTTTTTGGCAGTGATACTTGTTGTCCATCTGTGAACCTGTGATGTTCTGAAAGAGCCATTTTCATCCAATATTCACTAAAAAATTATGGGGAGCACACACATGTACAATAGGGACAATGGCAAACAAGCTGTAAAAAAGCCCCTTTACAATTGACTTGTATTATATATGGCTATAAACATGAAACAAAGACCTAGTTGAAGAATTATTGTTTCATTGATGAGTATTATTTATAAACAAAAGACCAACTTATTGAAAAGTGTGTTAAAGTGAGTCTTTTAGCCTGGTTTCAGCTCTCAAATTATTTACAAAAAGACCAATTTAAACTCGCTTAAACCCACTTCTGTTTAAAAAAAGACCAACTTCTGTTGTAAAAGACTCGCTTATAAAACAAAAAGACACACTTAAACACACATAAACCAACTCATAAATAAAAAGGCTCACTTTTGACACACAAAAAACCGACTCCTTACAGAAAAAAACTCGCTTAAACACACATCTTCTTAAAATAACCAACTTTAAACTCAGTTAAGCACAGTTTAGCGCACATAAAACTCGCTTTTAATAGCAAAAACCAACTTCCGCTGAGAAAAACTCAGAAAAAACACAGTTTTATGTTGGTTTAAGTGTGTTTTGGTATGAAAGTGGGTTATTTTTTTGACAAGGGTATTTGACAACAAACCATGATAGAACAGTGTTATTTCTTATGGACCCCCATTTATTTCTTTACAAGAATGCCCTTGAACGAGAGTTACTTGAAGAATCAGGCCTTCATGTTGACTGTTTTACACTGCTGAAAGTTCAAATGAAGATTCATCGAAAGTGGATACGAGTTGTATATGTGTGCTGTGTTAAAGGTATCAAGGATTCTGGGAATGTTGTTTTGAATAGATGTATGTGTTGCTTGTTTTGGTTTTAATTTTTTGATAGTTTTTAAAATGCGTTTGCTCTGTTGAATAGTGTAGCATTTAGAACACGTTATCTTTTTTGTTTTGTTTTTAGGGATTCCCATAACAACCCTCAAAAATAATGCAAAATATTCGTACCGTCATAGTAATTAGGATTCTATATACTGCATTCTAGAAGAAACAGGCTTTATTAAATGTAATTTATCAACTAATTTATGTAAAATTGATTATTTTAAATGCTGTCAGCGTAAATTTCAGTGAACAATCAAATGTGGTTGTCAAAAGTAGGTCAGAAAGAAAAGGAATGTAAAATTCTTGTGACATTTTAAAAGAGAATCTACTGTTTATCGTAAAAAGCATGCATGCTTAATGTCACTATTTAATTGTTGAACCTGCATGCAGAAAACGCAATGTTATTGTGACAATAGTTGAGTATGCATAGGCGGATCCAAGGGGGGGGGGGGGCGAACGCGGCGTATGCCCCCCTAAAATCGCCAAAGTTAATGCACTAGCCTGATAACCGTCAGTGTGTTCTTCTTAATGTATATCCATCTGTATTACGCATAAACTATGCACTTTTTTGGCATTATAAGAAGGTACTTTGATGAAAGTACATAAGGCGTGACATGCTCGAGAAGTGCTTGTCAAAGCCTTCAAAATAACTAAAATACCCCCTTGCAGGGCTTTGCCCTGCACCCACCAGGAGCCCTAGCATCCCCCTGGACCCCCAGCAAATCTTTCAATATCCCGCCTCCCGTATGCATGCGTTCATTACTGAGACAGTATGTCATGTGGAAGACTGTTGTGCTGTGTTGATGCAATAAAAGGTATCCCTGCTCAAATCTTCAAGGTGGTCATATTTCAGTCTTCAGTGGCTGTAAGCAGAAGAGCTATTTTTTGTTAAGTGGATGAAACATATTAACGATTTTTCTTACACTTAGTTTCTTGGACAATTTTCTGTAGATTTTTTAATAGATTTTTGATACTTACGACACTGGTATTTTAAAATGATGTGTGTAGTATTAGATTCACATGTCACATTTGAGCATTCATGTTTTCATTTTCATAGGTACATTTATTTAAAATCGTTATAGACATGCGTTTGAATTGTGATAAATTCTGGGATAAGTAAGCTCCCAATGCATTGCAATGACGGTTCCTGGGCGGGGATCCTAGTTAAAATCATTTTATGTTTAACGTTGGTGTTCTGTTATAAAAGTAGCTGATAAGAACAAGAATTACTCTCCTGGCACATGAGCTTCTGGAGTTTCATTGTTTGCTATATGTGGCGTGTTCTGAGAAAACTGGGCAAAATGCTTGTGCGTACATTGTCATCCCAGATTAGCCTGTGCAGTCCGCACAGGCTAATCAGGGACGACAATTTCCGCTTTTTTGGAATTTTTCGTTTAAATGATGTCCATTCTTAGCGAAAATCCAGTTTAGGCGGAAAGTGTTGTCCCAGATTAGCCTGTGAGGAATGCACAGGCTAATATGGGATGACACTTTACGCACATGCATTTTGTCCAGTTTTCTCAGAACACGACACATATCAGGTCAAGGTAACACTTAGTAAAAGTCAAGTTTGGGCATTTTATAAAATAGGTTGTCTAGACTGTTACTTATTCATTTATCAGGAAATTTTAAAGTGACTGTTCACCTTTTAGTCTAATGTTTGCTTCATTTTAATGTTTTTCTGTACACTTTGCGATTAGATGCATTAGAACTTCTTGAAATATCTTTAAACAAAACGAGTCCCTTTAATAAAATATGTAGTTTTTTGTTTGTTTGAAAACTGGTGTGATTTTATTTTGCATGGAAATTTTGGTAAAACTTTAAAAAAAAAATGCTGCACATTTTAAATAAATGCCAATAATTAAAAAAAAAATCACTTTAAAACAGTTTTATATTTTAAACTTATTTTTTGATAACCAAATTCCACATAAATTGGCCTATCAAAAATGATTTGGAGCACTGTTTTCACAGGAATTTAAATTAAACCATGATGGCAATACCCAGGGAAAATTAAAAAGGGGCAAAACGTACAGAAGGATCAATCAGCCGTTTAAATGCCTCTGGTAGGGTGGCAAATAGAAGTCGGACTGTCCGTCC
This sequence comes from Dreissena rostriformis, assembly GCA_007657795.1. Taxonomy (NCBI): domain Eukaryota; kingdom Metazoa; phylum Mollusca; class Bivalvia; order Myida; family Dreissenidae; genus Dreissena; species Dreissena rostriformis. The sequence goes on from VMBQ01001247.1 coordinate 27,195, forward strand.
GTCTGTCTGTCCCTACCTCAGTCCATCTGTCCGTCCATTTGGTATTCCCTTTCTGGAGTTTTTTTCCTAAAAGCTTTCAGATATTTACCTGATTTTTAGTATGTGAGTCTACCTGCATGACTTACAGATGAAGGTCGATTTTTTTTCTGGTCAATTGATTTTTGTCAAAGTAATGGCCCTTGGACTAGAACAACAGTTTTCCTAAAGGCTTGCAGATATTGACCTGATTTTTGGTGTGTGAGTCTATCTAAATGACTTAATACAGATCAAGTTTGAATTTCATTTTGGTCCATTGAATTTTGACGAAGTTACAAGTCTTAATGGAACTAGGAATTTTCTTTATAATAATACTTTTCCGGTAACGTTTTCAAAACACTTTCCGATACCTTATTTTTGGTATGTGAGTCTACTGAGCCGATATTTTAGGGGGAGATTTTGTATTGACACAATTATTGTAATAAGACATAAAGAATGAAACAATGTGATATTGTTTTAACAATTCTACTTTTTTTGACTGCAAACTTTTTTAAACTATATGGTTGTGAAAAATAATGGTTAAAGTGCAAAATACAAATATGCTTTTTTCACATTTTCATATGTGAAATATGATATTCTATTTGTCATGTTTGCAAAATAGAATTTGTAATAAAAGGTCAACACCACTTTGTAGTTAAATATTCTTGAGTCTGTGTCTGGGAAGAACTATTTATTGTTGTCATATAGAAAATAAGGAGTAAACTGGGGTATAAAGCAAACTTTTGCCTGTATTTAGATTGTACCTGTATATCACAGTTTTAATTTTGAAATATTCAGTTGCAGAAATGAAGCATAAACCTTATGTAGCAATTTATTGGATAGTTTTATTATAAAGTATATGATAAATAATTCTACAGACAGAGACAATGCTAACATCATCACATGACAATATATGGCCTGAACCATCAATTGTTGTATATTTCTAAAAATTCTTAATATTCAGCTACTGGTTTTACTGGAGTGGTCTATCCGAAACTGGATCCTGCGATATGTTACATTGAGGGTCTTTTTGGGAATATGCACATTATTCAGATTTTGTCTGTCTGTCTTGCTGTCTGTCCGTCCAAAAAGTCTGGATCCTGTGTTAACTCAAAAAGTCTTTAAGCTAGGTTAAGTCAGGATGTGGATAGAGGGTCATATGGGCAATAAACATTGGTTTCAGTTTTTTCATCAGACTAATTTTGAAGGTGTGACTGTTATAAACAAAAAGTAAAAACTAAAAAATCTGGATCCTGCGAAAACTCAAAAAGTACATATGCTAAGTTGATGGAACACAGTATATGGATAGAGGGCCGTATGGTGAATATGCACGTTATATCAGTTTTTTTTTTGTCAGACAAAAACTGTGGTTGCTATGGTTGCAGATATAAGTGAAGACTAAAATCTATATTGGGTGACAATTCAAAAAGTACTTATGCTTGGTGAATATGTAATTTATTTAAGTTTTTTCATGAGACCAAAATTGTGGTTGCTACACTACGTCAAGCGCGATTTCTGCCTAAAACACATTCCCACCGGTGACAATTTTTTGCAAGCGTGGACAATCGACGTGATCTGAAGGTGTTTTGATCATGATAAAATTGTGGTGACAGTGGGGGAGCACCCTGGGCGTTATCGGGAAATCGATCTCACGGTGGACCACCGTAATCGCGGTGGACCACCGCGGCCTCGGTAGTTCGCGGTGAAATACAGGTAAATGTGATTTGACATGTATATTTCGATATTGCAGACCATCGCTTCCAAACGCTTTCAAAAGTTGGAAGTCCGCTTTTATTTCAATATTTTAGTAAACCCTACCATATGTGTTGATCGCTGAATACTTACATGTTCCAACTCTATCCGTTACACTATAATGCTATATAATAACGATTTCTATTTTCAAAACCAACATATGACCGATATGAAGAAACGGACCCAATGTGTTTACACATTTCTTAAAATGCACAACGCAACTTTTAACCAAATTTAAAAGACTCCAATTTTCTTTGCGCTACGAAGTTATAATACAACAATCAATACACGCACGCTTCCCATGCGCATGCCGTGAGGTTATACATGTACAACATAATTTTCGCTGGCTTTTATCGGAACAAAGGGTCAACACAAAGTACATGTAAATGAGCAGTGTTTATTTGAAGCTCTTGTTACCGTTGGGATAACATTAAAATTCTGTAGTGTGTTTCCGATTTCAAATTAAATTATGCTCATTTGAGAATTATCAAAACATTAACAGTTTTGTTTAATTAATTCCATGATGGTTTGTTAAAACGCTTTACGTGTGGAAATACATGTTTTTAAAATATAATGCATCAAGTGCTCACTTTCCAAGAGGATTACACTCGGTTGCCATCATCAGTCTCGGAAGTATCTGGCCACGATTTTATCTTGGAAAAGTACACCGTAGGGACCTATTTATGTGATAGGTATAACAAAGCCAACAAACTGCCAAAAAACATAAAATATCGTTTAAAAGTAACACGGGGTAATTCACGCATGACTACTTAACAAACGTTAAGCCCTGGCAATGTACATGATCATTCACATGTACATGTATTTCACCGCAAACCACAGCGATTGCGGTGGGTCACCGTGAGATCGTTTTCTCGATAACGCCCGCTCGCGACTTCTTATCATCATCTTTTTCGTCACTGTCACCGCGATTTGCCACGGCGACATCGTCGCGTTCCACGGTGTACCGCGGCGACTTAAGTATTTGCCACGCTGGGCTGAATCACGTTGATGCGTGGTGGAAGGCAGAAATCGCGCTAGACGTAGTGTATGGTTATAGAAATAATTGAAATCTAAAATCTGAATCCTGCCATTACTAAAAAGTACTTTAGCTATGTTGATGAAACCTTAGATATGGAGATCCTGTTCCTACTCCAACAACATCAACTGTGTTGGGAATTTTTGTTTTGTCTGTGGTAAAGCTCCTGTTTCAAATGATCCATGAATGCTTAATGCTTTACAATTTAATGTGCAAAACCACTTTTAGTGTAATTCTTTCCCATGAAGGATGGAGTAAAACGTGAGGTGAAGGAGGAGTCGGGTATCGATATCGAGGTCACCACTCTGTGTTCTGTAGAAATGTACGGCTCGCTCTCTTGGTACCGTGTCTGCTGTATCGCCAGACCTACGGGTAAAACAGTTACCTTTGTTGTATTCAAGGGACTTGTTCACAGCTTGGAAAAATGACAATTTAAACAAAATTGTCATAGATTCAAAAAAGAATTATATGCAATATATATTCAAACAAGTAAAATAAATCTCCTGACTAAGAAACATGTTTAAAATGTATGCTCCTTTATTGAGAATGATTAATAATCAACCGAAATTGTAACAATGATCATGAGTTTGTTTTGCTTTTCATCAAGAGACATATTATGTGTTGAGGTTAGGGTATCTGATAAGTTCATATTTGACTGTTAACCACTTTAACTATAAGAGAATAACCAGATAAAATCATTAGCTTTTAAAGGGACTGTAAACCACGAATGACGAAAAAGAAAAGTTCTAAAATACCGTATTTTTTTACAATTATTAGTTTATATTGATTAAAAGATCATGACTGGTATATTACATTACTTGAAAAAAATTCATATTTTCAGTATATTCGGTAATACAATTTTGCGATGTGAAATCGAAAGTACATTGCGAAAATAGGTGACATTATGATATACACGCTATACATAACGCAAGTAGATTGATCATTTTATATATAAAATATATACAATTCACTGTGCATGCACAATTTGCATTCCTGGGTTTACCACGTGACGATGATGATCAATCTACTTGGGTTATTTATAGTTCACTGGTAGTTACCTGGTATGCATACCCAGTAAAAATCAATAAAAACAAAAATAAAGTAAAAATAAAAAACTTTTTTCAAGTAATGTTATATACCAGTCGTGATATTTTAATCAATATAAACTAATAATTGTAAACAAATACGGTAATTTAGAACTTTTCTTTTTTCGTCATTCGTGGTTTACAGTCCCTTTAAAAGCTAATGATTTTATCTGGTTATTCTCTTATAGTCCCTTTAAGATTAAAGAAATTGTTTTTCTTGTAAAATTGTTAATGCAATGTTCATAAAATGATGGAACAGCAATGTTACCTACACAAGTAAATGTGATATGTAAAACAACAGTTTCTTGTTGAATTCAGACATCTAAAAGTTTCACTTATCAGACCATAGTCTTACCTAATCTGTTATAAAAATGCAATCTCCAATATTTACATAATTTTACGTCAGCAAAAGCAGGCCTCCAACCGTTCCTATTTTTTTCCTACTTTTCCCACTTTTTCCTTCTTTTTTTATTTCCTTCCTACTTTTTCCTATTTTTGCGCTTAAACCTCCTACTATTCCTACTTTTTGCTGGTAAAAAAATATAATTTTTTTGTTAGTTGTATTTTCAGAATGTAAAAGCTGTAAAACTGGCAAGTTTCTGTTGAGGAAAGGTGTGGCAAGCAGCTCCAGCCATCTGATGTAAACTCTAGTTTTTTAGGTCAGTATTGGAGTTATTGATTATATAGGACTGCTTGTTGTTATATGGGTACAACTCAAGAGGCACCCAGAAACACTTAATAGTATATGCAACCCAATGATGCACTGCTGAGGGTATTTGGTTACTTTCAAGGGGACAATTCTAACATCAAATATTTTTAGCAATAAAACAATATGATCAGGGTGGCCACACATTCTGGAAAACAGGGAAAATTATCAGGTAAAAAATCCCTGCAGAGAAAAATCAGGGAATTTCAAAATTTGGCAAAAAAACAGTGAATTATCAGGGAATTATACAAAAATTGGACTACTGGTATTTTCTCTTCCTGACATTCAATAGATGTAAATCTTCAAACATCTCAGTCATTGTGCAAGCTTGAACAGTCATGTTTGCCTTTTAAATGTTCTGGTTCATCTTTAAATGTAACAAGTAACAATACACAAAAAAAGTTTTTACAGTGATTATTATAACTAATTATGTGTTTGTGTGTTAACATTTGAAAGAAACCAATATTGTAAAGCTATGACCAGCACATGATGTTTAAACAAATCATGCCATTTGCTGCAGCTTTATCTGTGTTTCTGTCACTTGCTTGTAACATTATCCTGGTTATAATATGTGATACAATTACTGCATGCTTCTAATGTTTGAACAATAATTTTGTCCTAAGATTATATTTTAAGGAATGCAAAATATAATTTTAGACTTAGTTATAGTTTAGTTAAGGTTTAAATGTACATTATATGGTAGTATGATATAACATATAACAACATTATGAAAAACATGTTTCTGTTTTTATGTTACTAACAAAATAAAATAAAAACACATTTTAGGCTGTGAGCATCAGATGGCTGCACCTTTCAACTTCAGAAGCTTGGCATGCAACAGCAACTAAGATACCTACAACACATTAGCTTTCTGAATGGTGAGAATAATCATCTGTTAAGGTAAGAGTTGGTTTACACAGATAAATAAGATGTGGCTATCCTTCCTTTTAATCCTTCTTTTTTTATTGATAATCTTCCTACTTTTCCTACTTTTTCTTCAGAAAACCTCCTATTTTGTTCCTACTTTTCTGTCGGAAACCAGTTGAAGGCCTGCAAAAGTAATGAGCTTTGTAATAAATCATCATGCCATACTTAAAAAATGAATCAGCATGCCAGGTTTAAAACATATGCATGCAAACTCAATAATCAACTAAATTAGCATACTTGCTATGCAATTTAAATTGCATAGGGTTTATCTGCACACGTTTACATTTAAAAAAAAACATATTTACACCTAATGTTACAAATTTATCACCATACCAGTTTGGCAATATTCTACTTAATCAGTAGACAGGTCTTGCTGACACATATGGGCATGATTCAGCTTTTGCAGACATAACATCATCATTCAAGTGGCAATTATAAAATTGTTCACCTTGATGATCTTGTAATGCTTATTAAGTGTTTTACCCAGGCCCTTTTTGCGTTGTGCCACGCTGCCATTCGGAAGCGCCATTGTGCCTTTTGCCCCTTTCAAGGCAAAAGCCGCCACGCAGGGTATGGATAAACATGTTAGCTTAGATGTCAGCAAAATCAGTGTCCATCATTTTCTTTGACACTCCGACTGTGCTTGATTTACTACATAGGTGCACACGTCTTATCAAGTATTTTAATTAAAGTGATATTAGACGCATCTAACAGTATATAGATGTCTATCGCAACCGTTGTTTATTGTTGGTGTTTTCACTTCATATACACTTATATTTGTTAATGCAGCATCAACATACTAAAACAATATCGCGGAAAGAGAAAAATAATGCATTTGAATATCAAGCGTACTTTCGTTTAGATGTATTTTTGGTTAGTTCAAAATCTTGGACACACCGCGAAAACATATGACAATTCTGAAATTATGAATACATTTACCTTCGTGTCTCTGTCAACCACATCTTCGGCCATACTTCTTCAAAGATATATGATATAAATGAGGTGTCAGTAAAGTGACTTTATGAGAAAGACTCAAATCGTATCGCTTTCGTAAATATGCGGCAGTTCCGCTCCGCTAGTTAAGCTTACAAGAATGGGTTAGTCATGTAAAATATCGAATATAATATATATTTTTATAAGGCAGTGGCTTACCGTACGGCCCCGTATGACTAGCCTATTGGCTAGTCGTACGGCCCCGTACTGATAGCCTATATTTGATTTTTGACGAAGTAACGGGCCTTGGAATTTTCTTTAAACTAACAGTTTCCTTCTTCAAAGCGCTTTAGGGGGCATTGTGTTTCACAAACACAGCTCTTGTTCTACTTCACTACACAGACTTTTGACAATGATTAATAAAAGATGATCAAATCTTTATATGTTAAATCATGATCCATGATTAGCTTTAACCAATGGTTTATTTTTGGGGCGATTGCCTTCTGCAATTCGCCCGATAAGTAACATAATATACGTATACCGAAGAATCAGTTTCAGAATATAGTCCGTTACTGCAATTAACCTAACTTTGCATCCAGATTCTGCATTCACAAACAAAATAGCTCCGATCGCATGGTATTAGTATTAATGCGCACAAACATTATCACGTGACCAATTGAACATGTGTCATGGGGACAAAGTACTCGTCGCTGTATACACCTTACATGAGGACTGTGTGTAACTCGGGTGCTAATGCCATAGTGAAAAGACGATGCCATGGATGGAACGCGCGCTGTAAGCTCATGATGTCAAACTGTTACAATCCAAGGGTATTAATCGCACAACGAGTGTGTTAACACCGTGAAGGCGGGCAAAACTGGATTGAACTGGATTTATTGATGAGCATTTCAGAAGGGGAAATTTTTATGTTGGTGAAAAAAAGATACCCACGAACGAAATTTTTTTTTAAATACTTTATTTCTTCTAAAATTGAAAAAAGTTATAATTGCTGATTGGGAAAACCTGTTTTTTGGGATCAGGTCCGTTTGGTTTGGGATCGGGTCCGTTTAACGGCCTTTTTTAAATAGCAGGAAAACCCCTTAAAGTCTTATTATTGTATGACCTCAATTTGACGGTTTTTGGGTCGAATATTGGTCACATTCCACTAAAATAGTATACTTTTTTGCCCATATTGCAGATAAAAAGCCACCCCCACCCACTCCTCTCCGCAAATATTTTTTGCTGTTGCAGAATTGTGTTGGTACCTCTGATGAATCATTAGAATATATTTAATGCACATTTTATTAAAATAAAGCAATTTTAAGTTTTCAATGCGAAGTGCATGGTTATAAAAAAATCCGTCAAAATCGCCCCACCAGTACTTTCAGTACTTTGATTTTACAATAAGCCGAAATTGATAGAGCGGGAGATTTTGTATAATAACACATATAATTAGACATAACAAAAATATATGATAAAAAAAAAACAGGGGAAATTGTTACATAATAATTGCATAATAATGAGATGCTTTGTTCACATCTTCACATGTGAAATGTTTTATCCTTTTTGTACATGTTTGAACAATACAATTTGTTATATTAGGTCAACCATAGTTCATAAATTAAATATTCTTTAGTCTGTGTCTGGGAGGAACTAGTAAGTGTTGTCATATAGAAAATACGGGTTAAACTAGGATATAAATTAATACTTTGCCTACATTTACATTGTACATGTTTATCCCTGTAAGTTTTAATTTTAATACATTCAGCTGCGGAAAATTTATCTTAAACCTTTTTAAGAGCTAATGTAGTGAAGCGGAGCTTTGAAATAAGAGAAGTGGGAAAAAAAGATAATGTAGATTTATGAAAAAGATCTAGATTATTAATTTTGCAAAAACCAGTTTAGCGTAATTTTTTACCATGAAGGATGGAGTAAAACGTGAGGTGAGGGAAGAGGCAGGGATCGATATCGAGGTCATCTCTCTGTGTACAGTAGAAATAAATGACTCGCTGTCTTGGTTCTTCCCCTACTGTGTTGCAAGACCTACGGGTAAAACAGTTACATTTGTATTTGTTTGTTCATTTTCTGAATAATTATTCTTAATATCTTTCTAAATACAAAAAAGTTTTAGTTTTCAACTCTTAGGAGCTTCGAAACATATTTTCTGGGAAGGTTAGGGTGTCTAATAAGTTTGTGTATTTGGACTAATATTTTACAACTTTAACCAATTGTAAGCAAATAAATAGATTAACTCAGTAACTTTTAAGATAAGGGAAATTATATACTCTTGTTGCAAGGTTCATCCAATCAATGTTCATGAAATGTTGAAAAGCCATGTTTCTTACTACACAACTTGTGTGATATGTAAAAAACAACATTTGTATTTACCATCAAACTTACTTTTACTTTAAAGAGAGACTGTACGATTTTGTCAAATATTTATGAATTTTTATAAAATGTGTTAAAACTTATTATACATATATTTCAATATAAATTAAAATAAAAGTTAAGAAGAACATGCGAAATAAGCAAGATATTTAAATCTGAAATCGAAAAAGGCTAACAGCCGAATTCGCCAGCATATATATCATGCATGTACAATGTGAATCTAAATTTAGTTTTATTGCAGATTCGTTCATACGACACAAAGACACAATTTGGTTTCCTAGCAAATACAAGTAAAAGTGTCGGCATCAGCTTTAACCAGCGCTAACTTGTCTTTGCTACATTTTATGAAATTCGTCTTCAATTTATAATTTTTCTTGCATATTTTGAGTTATTGTAACATATTTTTATCAATATATTACAATTTAACACATATGAAAATCGTACAGTCTCCCTTTAAGGTTACCTCCAATTACAAAACCAACTGCTAGTTGTTTTACTTCAGCTATGACACTTGAAAGTTTCACTTATCACACCATAGTCTCACTTAATCTGCAGTAAAAATGCACTCTCTTATATTAACAAATACGTCACACAATTAGCTTTGTAGTTAATCAGCTTGATATACTTAAACAATAAATCAGCACACCAGGGCTACAAAACAAAACAGCAAACTTAGTAATCAATTATTAATCCAAAATTGCACACTATCTATGCAATTTAAATGACATAAGGTTTATCTGCACACAGTTTGCAACTGATTACAAGATTATTTAAGGTTATTTATTACTAAGCACACTATCATTGCAATTATTCAGTATACTTATATTGCAATTAATCAGCATGCTAGTATTGCAATTAATCAGCATGCTAGTATTACAATTAATCAGCATGCTAGTATTGTAATTAATCAGCATGCTAGTATTGCAATTAATCAGCATGCTAGTATTGCAATTAATCAGCATGCTAGTATTGCAATTTATCAGCATGCTAGTATTGAAATTTATCAGCATGTTTTTAGTATTGCAATTAAGCAGCATGCCAATATTGCAATTAATCAACACACTGTGTTATCATGTTGGTATTGCAATTAATTGGCATGCCAGAATTGCAATGAATAATCACACTATGTTTTCATGTTAGTATTTCCCTAAATCGGCATGCCAGGTTGCAATAAATCAGCACACTAGGTTTTCAATTTATCAACACACTAGGTTTGCAATTAATCAACACATTATGCTATTTCAGGTGGGAAGCTGAAGACGCTGGCTGAGCAGGATGAGGAGTCACTGCAGGCCCAGTGGTTCACTCTCGACCAGATCAGGAACAAGGAAATGAAACTCAGGTCAGAAGAAATCATATGAGCTACGTTTTGGGAAAATTGGGCTTAATGCATTAATGCTAAAGTGTTGTTTTAGATTGGCCTTCACATTCTGCACAGGCATATCAAGGACAACACTTTCCGCCTTCACTGGATTTTCTTTTTAGAATAGACTTCCTTTTAACAAAAACATCCATAAAAGCGGAAAGTGATGTCCCTGATTTGGTTTTTTTGTGTCCACAGTGTTTTTGTTGATATGCCATTTCGCTTTTCAATTTTCAAGGGTTTAGCATTAAACAGTTGTATCTGTTAGACATTTCTATATGAAATAAAACATTTTAACACTTAACCATTAACATATACATTTACATTCTAGGGGCACTGATTTCTTCAAGGTCATGGAGTTGGCCCAGAGCTACCTTGCCAGGCCCCCAGAATGCAGGCATCCCCCCTACCAGGTGGGCATTCAGGCTCACAGGGACCTCTTGCAGAGAGTGGTCATAATCAAACACAGGGACGATAGGTTAGTATTTGTTTTGTTGGCTACTGCAAAAATTGACTTTCTGGCAAAATTTGTTTGACATTATATTTACCAATGTTAGGAAACTTAGATGGCAAGATTTATTGGACAATATATTTGCCAATGTTAAGAAGCATAGATGGCAAGATTTATCGGACAATATATTTGCCAATGTTAGGAAGCGTAGATGGCAAGATTTATCGGACAATATATTTGTCAATGTTAAGAAGCATAGATGGCAATATTTGTTGGACAATGTATGAAGCAATGTTAGGAAGCTTATAATAAATTCTTTGATGGACCCATCTTGTACAAACTCTGTACTCTCTCCACAATGTTTACTGACATACATGTTCGTAAACACAGGGTATTAAACTAACACTTGTAATAATAATTTAGGGTCCCAACACAAATTTAAGAGGCCGTAGGTTTCTTTTAAAATTACACTCATTAATCATGGTTATGAATCTCATTTCGACGACATGACTATAAGGTTTATAACAATGTCTACTTGGGTTTAAACTCAGTCAGATGGCCAGCGAAAATCCTCTAGGCAGGGCTTATCATAACAAAAGGAAATACCGTTCTCAGGGCTTATCATAACAAAAGGAAATACCGTTGTCAGGGCTTATCATAACAAAAGAAAATACCGTTGTCAGGGCTTATCACTACAAGAAAAAAGACAGTAGTCAGTACTTTTCATGACAAGACATAATACAGTTGTCCGGGCTTACCATGACGAGAGAAAATCCATTAGGGTGGCTAATCGTGGCCAGAGAAAATGCAATAGGCAGGGTTTATCATGACCAGAAAAAATCCTGTCAGCTTGGTTTATCATAGCTTGAAGAAATCCAGTAGGCAGGGTTTATCATGGTCAGAGAAATTCCTGAAGGAAGGGCTTATCATGACATCTGAAAAGCCAATTGGCACAGTTCATCAGGTGCTAATAGCTGGATAAAGATATTAATGTGATGGATTCTCTAATATATTTGGTGATGTATGTTTCAGGAAAGTAGAGGTTCTTTGCCGCGAGAAACCCCAGAGGTGTCTACCAGTGCTCAAGCTCTCACCAAATGATGGTACACTGTATTCCAGCGTAGGAGCACTTATCAGGGTATATATATGAGCGGCCTTCCAAGAAAACTGGGTTTTATGCATGTGCGAAAAGTGCCATCCCAGATTAGCATGTGCATTACGCACAGGCTAATCAGCAACAACACTTTCCGCTTTAATGGAATTGTTCGTTTAAACAATGTTTCTTCTGAACGAAAATCTAGTCTTGGCGGAAAGTGTCATCCCTGATTAGCCGGTGCAGACTGCACAGGCTAATCTGGGATGACACTTTACACACATGCATTTAGCTCAGTTTTCCCGGAAAAAGGCTCATATGGAATGATTTACTACCAAAGGAAGATTAATTCAACTTCCTTAAAAAATGTTACTTATATTTATATCAGCGTTTGTTTATCAGAGGCCTTTTGAATAAGAGATCAGTAAAATTATGTAAATTAAAGGTTCATACAAGGGATTATTTCTTAAATATGGCAGAAAATAAAGTGAATTAATATTAATAAGTTTTCAGAGTTCATGACATATTGACAACATTTTTGCGAAAATAGCAGGTCTGAGTAACATTTTGTTATGGCACATTAACCTATACATGTAAAGCTACGACGCCTCCCATCACTACCAAAATATTTAAATTCTATCTTTGTCTCAATCCTTTATCTTTGGCCCTCAAAAAGACCAATGTGCCAAGCTTTCTCATTGGGGAATACTTAAATTGGGACTGAGTTTGAGATTTTGGGATTGATTTTTTTATTTCCCCTTTTTTAAAAAAAAAAGGGGGTATATTGTTTTTGGCCTTTCTATCTGTCTGTCTGTCTGTCTGTCCGTCATTGTGTGTGTCTGTCTGTCTGTCTTAAAACTTTAACCTAGGGTAAAGTTTTGTCATAAATTTTGCATTATTGATGACAGCATCTTGATACTTGGCATGCATGTGTATCTCATGGAGCTGCACATTTTGAGTGGTGAAAGGTCAAGGTCATCCTTCAAGGTCAAAGGTAAAAAAAACCACAAAAACGGCGCTTTAGGGGGCATTGTGTTTCTGACAAACACATCTCTTGTTTCATTTTGAGTCCAAGAGTGTTTGTACTTTATAAGATAACAATTATGCAACATAATAGCAAAATACCATCTCAATTCTTTTGCATATTATGGTTTTAAAATTTTAAAATAAAAAGAACTTTGTACGGTTAGCTTTTGAACTTGCTGATAAACCTTCCCAGTTTCGGAACATTAAGCTTACCCTGCAGACATATTAGGCATTTCAAAAATTAAAGTTAACTACAATGAGCTTTTTTTCTTTTTTTGTAAGTCAATGCAAAAACTAGCCCACTTTTTCTGAAATATGAAATAAGCGCTACTAGTCTCACGTCATAACGACAAAGGAATGTTTATCTAGCTGATTTTAAGGCCAAGTTTTAACATGGGCCTTGCCGGGTCAAAAACTAAGTCACTGGGTCACTTAGTGCGTTATAAACATTGAGCATGGTGTCCGCTCTCTAATTGAAGTAGTTTACTTCCAATCTTCACCAAACTTGGTCAGAAGTTTTATAAAGATGATCTCTAGGCCAAGTTCGAACATGGGCCATGCCGGGCCAAAAATAGGTCACAGGGTCAGGTAGTACGTTTTACACATTCAGCATGGAGTCTGCTCTCTAATTCAAGTAGTTTTCATCCGATTTTCAACACACTTGGTCAGAAGTTTTATCTAGATGATGTGTAGGTCAAGTTCGAACATGGGCCATGCTGGGTCAAAAACTAGGTCACGGGGTCACTTAGTGCGTTTTAAACATTGATCATGGTGTCCGCTGTTTTTTGTGAAGACAACATGAAAATATTCTGTGTCAATGCGGCATGTGGGGGTATTCGTCACGTCTGTGACAAAGCTCTAGTTTTGTTATGTCTACATAGTTAGGATGTTCAGCAAATACCATAATTGTATATGAAGTTTGGTAAGATCTAGAGTGAGACAGCAAGGTTTTGTGCTCTTCTCCTTAATGGTTCCCCTCTTCTGCCCCTCTTGACTGCCGGTCGCAAAAAGTGTGAAATCCTTTGAAATTTAATATATTTTTGCAAAATAGTCAGTGGCAAATGAATAGACTATGCTTGAAAAAAAAAATTACCATTGTTAAACTTAGATCTTTCTTAGATTAAGCAAGTTATTAGCTCGGCTGTTTTCGAAGAAAACCAGAGGTATTGTCATAGCCCTCTCGTCCTTCCGCGTCGTTGTCGTCGTCTGAAAACTTTAACATTGGCCATAATTTTTGCAATATTGAAGATAGCAAATTGATATTTGGCATGCATGTGTATCTCATGGATCTGCACATTTTGAGTGGTGAAAGGTCAAGGTCATCCTTCAAGGTCAAAGGTCAAAAAAAAAAAAAAAAAAAAAAATGGTTTTTCATGTGTATCTCATCGACCTGCACATTTTGAGTGGTGAAAAGGTCAAGGTCAATGATGACCTTCAAGGTCAAAGGTCAAACAAACAAACTCCAAGCACCCACAGCTGAGCGTTGGCATCCGCTATGCGGTGCTTTTGTTAGAATATCTCACCAAACTGGCTTGGTTTTCCACCCTTACCAATCCTAGGTCAATCCCTAATAAAGGTCATGTATATTTCATGTATATCTAAAAATTTACTTTCTTTTCAGGATGTGTTCAAAACGTCAACAAATATTTTTATGCAAGCAACTGGACTTCTAACGCTAGAGCATTGTGGGATACCTGCCGAGGAACATGATGGCCTGTGCTTGACATTGGTCTATGTCGTACCGGCACCATTGCATGAACAATTGAAAACAGTCAAAAATACAGACTTTGCCTGGCATGTTATAGCAAATGACGAGCTAGTCGAACAAATTAATTTACAGATGGTTGCACAAAATTTACTTATACCCATTGTACATTGATGATGGTGTGACTGTGTGTTGATAATTTTATGTAGGTCGAAGTGTGTAGTGTTAGTCTGTATAACTAGTCTGTATAAATGTGTTTTTTGCGTGATTAGTATAACTGTAAATTGTTGCAAGATTTAGAAGTTTCTTATCAGGATTTTTTTATTTACATGATAAAATGTGGCGTGTTCTGAGAAAACTGGGCAAAATGCTTGTGCGTTAAGTGTCATCCCAGATTAGCCTGTGAAGTCCGCACAGGCTAATCCGGGACGACACTTTCCGCCTAAACTGGATATTCTCTAAGGAGAGACATCATGTAAACAAAAAATTCCATAAAAGCGGAAATTGTCGTCCCTGATTAGCCTGTGCGGACTGCACAGGCTAATCTGGGATGACAATTTACGCACAAGCATTTTGCCCAGTTTTCTCAGAACATCACACAAATATGCACTGTTATAAGTATATGATGTCATGATGTTTTTATTCAGAATCTAAAAAAAGATATGTATGCAATAGTGTTGTTTAAACAAACAGAGCAGTAACTTTGATCCTAACAACATGTATATGCTTACGATCACTGCAAACATTTTCATTCTTTAGTGCAAAGGAATTAAATTAAATAAACGCTTGTTCCCTACGGTTTTACTTCCATTATTTGTGCTCCTGAAACTGTATTTCTCAACATATATTTTGTCTGGATTTCTGTTATAAAGTTTTGTTCTTGGAGTACTCTAAAGTTATAACAGACATTTAACAATAAGCCTGTGATATATATTATACTTATTTATTGAAAACAATTTAGAATTTATTATTGTTTGTTACTCTTCTGTTTTTATCACTGGTGTCAATTTGTCAGAAATAACAACATACTATAAAAATAAAGTTTATGTTTATTCTTATACAATAATTTATATGCATGTAATTGCAGTTGTCATTAAAGTGTAACAAAACTCAAAGCAAGACCAAAACTCTCGCTTATGAAACAAAAAGTAAATGCGAGGTAAATGCAACAATTCTTACTCTGTTGTGCTAGACTTAAAATAATACGTACAAAAACTACAAACCTGCAATTGTTTTAATGAAACAATACACAAGTACTATTGTAAAG
The DNA here is from genome assembly GCA_007657795.1 of Dreissena rostriformis. Lineage (NCBI taxonomy): Eukaryota > Metazoa > Mollusca > Bivalvia > Myida > Dreissenidae > Dreissena > Dreissena rostriformis. The sequence continues at coordinate 42,942 of VMBQ01001247.1, forward strand.
CAACAATTATGTTAAATACGTGTAAAATAACAGAATTATAAAACAAATAATGCATATTTTTTAAGAGATTAGGACTGGTAGAGACATTGATGTAAAGTATCAAGTCAATCAAGCTTGAATTCCTAGTCATTACTTGAGAGGTATAGTATGGAACAAGCTGGCATATATAAGAATGTCAATCTATGCAAGCCAAAGATCTAGATTAAAATCAACAGTTCATGGCCTACTTTGTGAGAAACGTTTCTCGTTTGGACATTTTTTTTAACCATTGCGCATCAAAATTTGAAGTAATTGTCTGAACAAACACATATACAAATTTAAGTGGACAAATCAACCGTATGACCAACAAACTGACAGACATAATACCTTCCATACACCCATTAGATGTGAGGAAATAATAACACAAGAGACAAAAAATCATATATATATATATATATATATATATATTACATAGCATGGCAAAGTTGTTTATCCTATTCATTCAATATACAAATATCACAGTTTATGTATCTAAAGCATAGATCCAACACCCACGCTCATTAAATCAGTCCCACACAAAATTACAAGTAAACGAATATGACCAGTTTCTATTGAATATTGAAATTTAAATGCATCTATAAAATAGTTATAGATTTACTAATCTCCTCAGGGTAATCTTAGATAATGACAGTTACAAATTATTGGAAATTTTCAATAAAGTTATAATATGAAGTTCAATAATTGATCATTACAAAACAACAACAAAATAACCGTAACATCATTTATAAATTTTATAGATTGAAAGAAATGAAATGCCAAAATACCTTTACTTTTAGCACCTAAAATAGTAGAATCGTTAATAAAGTTGACTATTCTGAATTTCTCTTATGAGCTAAGTGATGAAAGGCCCAAGCTTGGTTGTTATATATACGTGTATGTGCACCATATTTATTTATTCACTCGGGTAGTATCACCCGGAATGTAAGATTGATCCTCCCTGATCTGTCGTGGTACTCCCTCGGTATTCGATGCTGAAAAAAAGACGATATATATTAGCTCAATAGTCCACCAATCCAAGATTACCTGCTCTTTTTAAATGACATTTATCAAATGAATTTGAAATGTGTCTAATGATGTCAACAGAGGGGGTAATCAGGTGTCAAGATGGCGACGTCCATGCATAGACAATTATTTTTCACCATTTTATACCCGTTATTACTTTTGTTTAATTTTTAAAAGACGCTCACTTGGAAAGTGAGCGGCATTAAAAAAATTAATACAAGTAATAAATGGTATAAAATGGCGACAAATACCTGCCTCGCCATCTTGACTATCACGTGATTACCCCCTCTGAATTAATGAGGTCACAAAAAGCTTAGAGCATTAATTTATGTAATTAACATTTTCACAGAAGAGTAAATAGTTTTTCAATCACAAAGGTTGTATTGGACCCTGGGGTGCAGCCAGCTTTTACACCAAGGGCATTATTTGAACAAAGTTTGTAGAGAACCACAGTTCAATAATGCATACAAGTTATTAAACCTTGGGCCTTCTTATTTAAGAGGAAAAGATTTTGAAATTCATATTGTTATATAAGTCTATATAAGCTATTTGACCCTCTCTGTGTGGCCAGTTTTGACCCCAGGGTCATGATTTGATGAAACTGAGTAGAGGGCCAATATACAATGTAACATACCAAATATGACACATCTGGACATTGTAATTAAATAGATCTTTTTTTCTAATAAAGTCTAGTCTATAGAAACAATTATAATAGTACAGAAATTCAACAAAGGTGCATTTATTTTGTAATTTCTAACATAGGACAATAAACAATAAACATGCACAAATTCATATCAAAAGCAATAATCCATGCAAGTTTGAATGTTGTACTTAAACAAGAGATGTGTTTGTCAGAAACACAATGCCCCCTACTGCGCCGCTTTGAAATAAAATTTATATTTATCATTTGGCAGGTATCTCCCTTTAAAGCTTATTACTTCCCTTGGATTTTGTTCTTTGACCTTGAAGGATGACCTTGACCTTTCACCACTCAAAATGTGCAGCTCCATGAGATACACATGCATGCCAAATATCAAGTTGCTATCTTTAATATTGCAAAAGTAATGACCAATGTTAAAGTTTTCGGACGGACAGACAGACTGACGGACAGTTCAACTGCTATATGCCACCCTACCGGGGGCATTAAAAGTGAAGGAGAACAGACTGACGCCCATTGTGATTCCAGTTTACCCCCCTTTACTTCGTATTGTGGGCTATAATGATGAATATTTACCAAGATCATGTACACCAGCCATATTTGATAACGCTCGTCTTTCAATTTACTAATTGGGCAAAACTGACATGACTTTTAGTGTTGCATTCTTGGTAATTTTACTGCAGCAAGTTAACAAATTTTAATGGTTAGGTAACCGCACAGTTACTTTTGTTTATACCAAGGAAAATATACCGCAGTAACACAACCATGTAAATAACTGCAGTAATGTAATCACTACATTAAACATTCAACACTGTTTATTCAATTGGCTGTAGATAGGTAGGCCATACCGACCTGCCAGTCATCCTGGGTGGATCCTTCCATGATCAGCAGAGATCCATGTGTCAGAGGGACATCAATGTGCTGCATGTACGTGTAGTCACCATCCTCTGACTGCAATAAAGGACATACAGAATAAATATTGGATATGAGCAGCCCTCTGGGAAAATGGGTCTATTTCCCAATTCAAAATGTACTGCTCTTATAAATGACATTAATAAAATGAATTTGAAATGTGTCTCATGATGTCAATCAATCGGGTAACAAAAAGCTTGTGCATCAAGTGTCATCCCAGATTAGCCTGTGCAGTCCGCACAGGCTAATCGGGGGCGAAACTTTCCGCTTTTATGGTATTTTTTTGTTTAAAGGAAGTCCCTCCTTAGTGAAAATCCAGTCTGAATGGAAAGTGTCGTGCCAGATTAGCCTTTGCAGTCTGCACAGGCTAATCTGGCATGACATCTTACACACATGCATTGAGCCCCATTTTTTTCAGAGCGCGACTCATATGCTATTATCACTATTGATTTATTGTTTAAACAGTTTTTTTGTGTATGTTTTTCAGAGATGCCAGTAAAATGCAATTTGAAGTCTTAAATATATTTCTACTAGTTTGCAACATAAAATGTCACCTACGATATTTGAAAGTGAGATAATTTAAAGAAAAAAATGCTTTATAATTTTGAAAAAAATGCATGCTTGTACAAAGCCTTGAAGTGGCGTCCAAGGATTTGAGCACAACTGGAATTAAACTGACTCAAAATTAAAACAGCCAAAAAACAACATATAATCTTACAGACAAAAGAACTCCTTACTTGGGGAGGTTTCTTCCGCATCTGAAAGGTCCGCGTATCGCCCAACGACACAGAGGCTATGGTTGGGTCAGGGCCGAGGCTTTTCTCGACGTCCGAATGCCAGGCCACACTGTCGTGACCGTCACGATAGAGGTTCCCTAACATGGAGTTGAACCGCAGACCCGTGCTGCCCTCTATCAGGTCCTTTATTTGGTTTAATGTTGGATGCCACTGAAAAAGCAAATGTGCTCATTTTTATACACCAACACATCAAAGATAAAGCCAACTACGATATTGTTTACCGGGTACTTATAGTGTTTAATATCTTTTAAAGAAAGGCCATTGTTCAACGTTTAAAAAAAAATCCACAAATATCTTGTTCATTAAAATGTTTCACTTTGATACAATATTAAGTCCACTTAATCTGTTAATAAATAAATTTGTGTATTTTATACTGATTTTCTAAAGAAAATTATGTTCATTTCATGAAAATCATTTTTATTGCTGATTTTATGAAAACTATTTTATGTTCTGAGTAGATAGTTAATATTATTTTATTTCATTTATTCTAATTTATGCTGATTTCATGCAAATCATTTATTTTAAGCTGATATTTAATTTTGTGGCATAAAACTAAAATCGGTAAGAAGGAATAGTTGGACAAACATAAAAGAATATTTGAATTAAAGAATAACCGAATCAGAACAAATATAGAGACTTTATGTGTTTAATGTAAAACAAGAGCACCGCATAGCGGGTGCCAACGCTTGGCTGTGGGTGCTTGGATTTTGTTTTTTTGACCTTTGACCTTCATTGACCTTGACCTTTTCACCACTCAAAATGTGCAGGTCCATGATATACAAATGAAAAACCAAAAAAAAAGTTGCTATGTTGAATATTGCAAAAGTTGTGAAATTGACCCATATATTTGACCTNTAGTTAATATTATTTTATATCATTTATTCTTATTTATGCTGATTTCATGCAAATCATTTATTTTAAGCTGATATTTAATTTTGTGGCACAAAACTAAAATCGGTAAGAAGGAATAGTTGGACAAACATAAAAGAATATTTGAATTAAAGAATAACCAAATCAGAACACATATAGAGACTTTATGTGTTTAATGTAAAACAAGAGCACCGCATAGCGGGTGCCAACGCTCTGCTGTGGGTGCTTGGATTTTGTTTTTTTGACCTTTGACCTTCATTGACCTTGACCTTTTCACCACTCAAAATGTGCAGGTCCATGTTATACAAATGAAAAACCAAAAAAAATATAAAAAAACAATTTTTGACCTTTGACATTGACCATGACCTTTCACCACTCAAAATGTGCAGCTCCATGAGATACAGGTACACATGCATGCCAAATATCAAGTTGCTATCTTCAATATTGCAAAAGTTAAGACCTACGTCAAAGTTTTTGGGCGCTGCGTACGGCGGACAAGCTGGCTATGACAATACCTCGGGTTTTCTTCGAAAACAGCCGAGCTAAAAAATGACTGGACCAGTCTTTCTCACATCGGTACTGGCTTCGTGGGTCAAGCCAGAGTAGGTGTACGGGTGATCCCCGTACCAGGCTGTGAGCCTGGGCTGGAGAGCCTTCTCTCCATCCTTCTTCACGTCCGTTCTCTGTCGCCATGGCAACTCGTGGAAGAGGGTCTCGTACAGCGAGTCTGCTTCCTTCGGCTCGATGAAGTTTGGAAATAACCTGATTCTGAAACAATTGTGAAAATTCATGTGAGTTTAGAACTCGGTTATAGATGTCACATGTAATTTTGTAGTAAAGTAAGCAGTTTTCATGGACTGAATTGTTATTATTTATGGGCATATATCAATGGAGGTACAATAGAGAAAATCGTGTTATAACAGACATCACCTTAATCAGGAATGATTTGGATATTTAATATTTTACCATAAGAACGCAACAATAAATCGTCAACACATGTTTGGCTTTATAAACTTGTTAAATACCATGGCTTTAACATCAGGTATATTTTATATAAAAATAACACAGAATTGAAGTGTAAGAACTATTCAATTGTTTAAACAGTGGGTAATATAACTCACCCCTCTGCTAAATTTCAAACGACTAACCTTGATAAACCACTTGGCTCTGTGCTTATATCATATACACCAGCTTTTCTGAAGATGAAAATACCATAAATTAATAATCTTAGACAGACAGATTCAGAAGAAAAATATAAATTTTTATTTAATACTATTCCTTGAATCTTCTGATTATTATATTTGTTGAAATTATCAACATTAATAAACATTCAATTACCACCGAATGATGTTTTTTCTTTAAACAGTTACTTTGAAATGCAATTGTTTACTTTAAAGCATGCAAGGCATATCAAATATAAATAATTAATATCAATTGTTCATTGTTATTGAAGGGTATTTTTAATATTGCACGCTAATAAGAGTGACATGAACAAAGTATGAAGATGTCCTTACATTATGGAGTATTTAAATTATGAAGGCATTGATATATGTGTTTTCACAATAAGGCAAATTAGGTTTACAAAGTGAGCTATGATAAAATATAATTATTAAAGCCTATTTTACAATGTACGTACTCAATTGTTTTATCTGCTGGCTTCTCTCTTAAAACCTGAAATACAAAGAATAAAAACTAATTTAATAAGTTAAAAAAAAAATTGATCCTATATTTTAGAAAAAAAAAAAGAAAATATTGAAATTATTGCTGTAGGCACCTTCTGCATTTCTCTTGAGATTGCTATTTAACTAGATAAAGAACACTGTCTGAATTTCGACCTGGCCGTGCCTGCCATGTCTGATGACTGGATTTAAGATAAAATGAAAAAAAACAATGCACATCTAATTTGCACCTTTATCGCAACCAAATGACACTAAGTCTTTGATACCTCATACAATACCCTTGTTCGACATGGCGCAAAGGTGATAAGTGAACTATATATATGCGTGACTGAGATGGGCCACCTCTGAAAAAAATGTGCGATTAAAATGTCCAACATTTGCACAACGTCATGTTAATGGTTCTATGGCACAATTACGCTTTAGAGAACAAATAATGGTTAGCATCTATCTAGCAATGGTATGGGATGAATTTCAAGTCAAGACGCATTGATAGTAATGGTAGAATAAACTTCTTGAAAATAATCATTCCAAGTGACAAGAGTGATTTTTTTTTAGTATTTCTGCTACTTTTTAACACAGAATCTGTTCGATTGTCCGACTACTTTTTGAATATTAAATCATATATGCAACTGTATAAAACAATCTAGTATGATATCGGATCAATTGAATACAGCTTTGCCATATTGCTGTGTTTCGTTCAACGTTCTAATATAAACAAATTAAAGCTCCAGTTGACAAAACGTCTGCATGTTTATGTATTACAGACAAAGGGCTATTATTATGACTAAATTGGTTGCAGCCAAAAATCCTTTCTTCAAGATCATCTTAACATTAAGGTCATTCAAAATCAAATGTGAAAGTTTTAGCGAGAGCCACACTGTAATAAAAGTTCAGTTAAGAACACAAGCTTCAGGATATGCCATTACTTGCTGCAGCAAAAATCATCTACAGATTAAAGTCATTCAACTGTGAGAGTTTGAGTGAAATTCACAGAGTGGATAAAGAGGAGTTAAAACAACAAGCTTTGGCCCACAGAGTGACATGGACGGATGAGTGCAATGCTTAATGCCTCCTTATATATGGCGGGGGGGGGGCATAAAAATGCAGCCGAGATCATGAAAGCCATTGCTTTTTTTATACATCCTCTTCTTTACATCAATTTTTATTTTACCTCTGGGACCTCTTCGTAAACAAACTTCTTTTCTCTAGGTTGTTGGTCGATGTTTTTGCCAATCCAGTTTGGAACTGGAGTAGGTTTGGTTTTATCTCTATCTGACCGGACATTTGTAGAAGCTGCCCAACCACCTTGGACCCGTGAACGTTTTTGTTTTGAATTCATAGTTTATTTGTGGTTGGCAAGCAACAAATCGACAAATTGTTTTTGTTATTAAAAAATGTTTATGGACGCGGCCATTTTGAGCAAAACTAATACCACTAAGAATGCCTTAAGAGCCCGAAGAAACAAATTTACCGTAAAGAACAAACTAAAATAACGGCAAAGATTAGGTTTATCTTGGCTTATTGATATATCCACATGTGTTGGGCGCGTGGCCAAGTCACTTTAACACTCTCAATATGTCATAAAACAACATTTTTTATCAATTTTTTTTTCTGATGTAATATATATATACATATTATATCAGAAAAAAAAATGATAAAAAATGTTGTTTTATGACATGTTGAGAGTGTTAAAGTGACTTGGCCACGCGCCCAACACCTGTGGATATATCTTTATTTCAAGTCAAGTTTTACTAAAGATAAAGTCTATTGATTACAATAGCATTGGTCTGAAAGCCTTTTAAGAATTCTGCACCTAACTAATTTGTGTCGCTTATCTAAGACCAACGCCTGGAACATTGTTACAGGGGCGTCGGAGCTGGGGTGGCAGCGGCGGCGGCGGCGGCCGCCGCCCCAATATTTTCGGCAAAAATGAAATTTCGGCAAAGACCTTTTTTCATTTTATTTTCATTTCAATACCCGTATATTTGAAAATATCTTTACCACGAAGCAAGGTAATCACGCTTTCGCGGTTATGACACGTGTATTGTTGATTGTCATCACCCGCCCGCGGTAATGTACGTGTTAATTATGTTGTTAATTGATCGGTCTCTTTTATAACGATAATCCCTTTATTCTTGAGTATTTAAACCTGGGAATCTTTAATTATCGGTATGATCTAAGCCTTTGCTTCTTTTTATTAATATAAAGGAAAGTATGACATGAAACAAATGTGCCAATATCCAATAGTCCTTAATTATCACAAAATTTAAGATACCCCAAGATACGAAAAAATTGTAATAACTCAAAGTAAATCGATAATTCTAAAAAACTAATTTAATGTTTTTTACCACTTTTTTGTGTCATTTCAATATATCTACTCCAAACTAACCAGGTCATGAGAGATGCATCGGACACTGTTTACGAGATTTCAAAACTCATCAAGTACTCTCCCAGAAGGGACGCAGAATTCGACAAACTGAAATGTGAAATGAGTCCCGACACAGGCCTCCGAACGCTGTGTCCTACCTGATGGACAGTTAGGGCAGCTAGTCTATGAAGTGTACTGGACAATTACAATGTGCTTCAGTGTTTATGTGATAGGTGCTATGAAATCGTCAAAGATTCAGAAACTCGCGCTCGAATAATTGGTGTCCCAAGTATGATGACAAACTTTGACTTTCTGTTTGGGGTCTGTCTTGGGTATGAAATTCTGCGCCATACAGACAATATTAGCAAAGCACTTCAACACGAAGAGATGTCTGCGTCTGAGGGACAGAAACTATCTCAGCTCACAATAGACACACTGACCAAAAAGCGAGATGAAGCATCGTACGATACATTCTATGAGGAAACTAAAAGCAAACTCGATACTCTTGATGTAAATGAACCTATCCTGCCCAGACGTCGAAAACATCCAAAGAGATTTGAAAACTAAAATGCACCGAACGAGTACCATACGTCTGAGAAAGACATGTATCACCAAACATACTATGAGGCACTTGATCTAACAATTAATTTTATAAAACACAGATTTGATCAGAAAGGCTACAAATCCTACCAACATCTTGAAGATCTTCTTTGGAAAAGTGTTAGTGGTGACTCTTCCATGAAGGATGACCTGGATTTTGTTGTCGAGCTCTACAAAGACGACGTTGAGAAAACAGCGTTACGTGCACAATTAGAATCTCTCAGATCTGTCATGGCCAAAAATATGACCTCAAACAATGTAACTATACAAGACATTGTGCAAATCGTCAGACACATGAAACCCGCTTCTCGTACTATGTTCTCCGAGAAAGTGACAGTACTGAAACTGATCCTCATCATGCCAGCCACAAACGCGACTAGCGAACGCTCGTTCTCAGCCCTACGGAGAGATAAATCTTACCTACGATCAACTATGACACAGGAACGCCTTAACCATCTGATGATGATGAACGTTCATCGGGAAGAAACTGACAATATGGACTTACGCCAAGTCGCAAATGAATTTGTCCAGTGTAAGGAAACACGGATGTCTACATTTGGAAATTTTTAAGTGTGATGACCTTGTGGTACCTATATGGTTGCCGGCCAGTCTTCAGTATTCAATGTAAAAATGACCTTGTGGTACCAGAATGGTTGCCGGTCAGTGTGAAAATTAAAAAAAAAAACTATATAGACAAATTACCATACTTGATTGCGATAGCGTTCACATTTGATTGTCCTGTGATATTATAGTTGTATGTTTCATGCGATATGGTAATATTGTTACTGTACATACATGTATGAAAATACATCAAATAAAACTTAATACTAGCATCTTAATTTGACTTTTAGCATATGTTTAATCCGTATTGACGTTACATGATCCCTATTGTTGTGTCGCCTGCTACAAAGTAGCTGCGACATATAGAGATCACTTCTCCATCGTCTGTCTGTCTGTCACAACTTTTGTCATTCAGAATATGCCTGCAATAGACGTGTATAAGGTCAGGTATAAGGCATAAAAACGCACCAGAACGCGCCATTTGATGCTAAAATTTGAAAAAAAAATCCGGACCTCCACCAACGGGAGGGGGATACCAGCTCCCATACCCACCCCTCCGCCGCCCCAATGTCAATTTGCTTTCGACGCCCCTGCGTTATACAGAAGGTTTGGATTTGGGTTTCGGCGTTTGTATGCATCCATCTGATACCAATCGCATACAGGCATACATGTAAAATGTTTAATAAGAACCTTAAGGCGGGGAAAATCGGGTGCAGTAGAGGCGTTCATGATGCCATAGCTGTCAAGAAGGCTTCCTAGCGAGTCAGAGTGAGATTGGGGTTNACCAAAAAGCGAGATGAAGCATCGTACGATACATTCTATGAGGAAACTAAAAGCAAACTCGATACTCTTGATGTAAATGAACCTATCCTGCCCAGACGTCGAAAACATCCAAAGAGATTTGAAAACGGAAATGCACCGAACGAGTACCATACGTCTGAGAAAGACATGTATCACCAAACATACTATGAGGCACTTGATCTAACAATTAATTGTATAAAACACAGATTTGATCAGAAAGGCTACAAATCCTACCAACATCTTGAAGATCTTCTTTGGAAAAGTGTTAGTGGTGACTTCCATGAAGGATGATCTGGATTTTGTTGTCGAGCTCTACAAAGACGACGTTGAGAAAACAGCGTTACGTGCACAATTAGAATCTCTCAGATCTGTCATGGCCAAAAATATGACCTCAAACAATGTAACTATACAAGACATTGTGCAAATCGTCAGACACATGAAACCCGCTTCTCGTACTATGTTCTCCGAGAAAGTGACAGTACTGAAACTGATCCTCATCATGCCAGCCACAAACGCGACTAGCGAACGCTCGTTCTCAGCCCTACGGAGAGATAAATCTTACCTACGATCAACTATGACACAGGAACGCCTTAACCATCTGATGATGATGAACGTTCATCGGGAAGAAACTGACAATATGGACTTACGCCAAGTCGCAAATGAATTTGTCCAGTGTAAGGAAACACGGATGTCTACATTTGGAAATTTTTAAGTGTGATGACCTTGTGGTACCTATATGGTTGCCGGCCAGTCTTCAGTATTCAATGTAAAAATGACCTTGTGGTACCAGAATGGTTGCCGGTCAGTGTGAAAATTAAAAAAAAAAACTATATAGACAAATTACCATACTTGATTGCGATAGCGTTCACATTTGATTGTCCTGTGATATTATAGTTGTATGTTTCATGCGATATGGTAATATTGTTACTGTACATACATGTATGAAAATACATCAAATAAAACTTAATACTAGCATCTTAATTTGACTTTTAGCATATGTTTAATCCGTATTGACGTTACATGATCCCTATTGTTGTGTCGCCTGCTACAAAGTAGCTGCGACATATAGAGATCACTTCTCCATCGTCTGTCTGTCTGTCACAACTTTTGTCATTCAGAATATGCCTGCAATAGACGTGTATAAGGTCAGGTATAAGGCATAAAAACGCACCAGAACGCGCCATTTGATGCTAAAATTTGAAAAAAAAATCCGGACCTCCACCAACGGGAGGGGGATACCAGCTCCCATACCCACCCCTCCGCCGCCCCAATGTCAATTTGCTTTCGACGCCCCTGCGTTATACAGAAGGTTTGGATTTGGGTTTCGGCGTTTGTATGCATCCATCTGATACCAATCGCATACAGGCATACATGTAAAATGTTTAATAAGAACCTTAAGGCGGGGAAAATCGGGTGCAGTAGAGGCGTTCATGATGCCATAGCTGTCAAGAAGGCTTCCTAGCGAGTCAGAGTGAGATTGGGGTTCCAATGGGAGGTTGCCAAAGGTCATGGGGTATGGGGGCGAACCGCCACTCCACCCCAACCCACCCAATCTCAACACACACAAAAACAAAGCCATCGACAGCCTTTGTTATGACATTACCGACAGGTAATCAGTATTTGGAATAACCCATGTCCATTTTACGATTGCTAGACATTTAACTGAACAAACGCGTTACTTTTGATTTAATGATAAAACAAAGACCTATAATACATGTATTATAGGTCTTTGGATAAAACACTAAGTGATAGCATAGAAAAAAGAAAACTTAAAGAAAAAGTTAATTTTCATCTCAATTACACTGGCGTCTTTTCAAATGCAAATTTTACCTAGAATAAAGCTCTGAAAAATAAGTGTGTGCATTAATGAATACAATTCTATATAAAATACAAAATACAAAAAAAGAATACCCATACTTTTCGATTTAAAGATTTAATGTAAAATTGGTAGATGGTATAATACAATAAAGTTTGCCCTTGGCACGTCTGTTCTGGATACATTGACAGCTGTAGGATCGTTTTAAAATTGAGCCTCGCTCTGAGAAAACGGAATGTCCTTTAAACGAAAAGTACCATTAACGCGGAAATTGTCGTCCCTGATTAGCCTGTGTTGACTGCCCAGGCTAAACAGTAATGACACTTTACGCACATTCATTAACCCCAATCAAAAACTTATCAAAATCTAGAAAAATGCACAGTAAAGCGTGAGAGCGTTATTCGAAACTACCCACACTGAAAGCGTAAGGGTTGGCAGAACTTAAGTTCTAATATCAGGTTTGTAACATATTATTATCGTTGTTTGCGTGATGTGTGCAGTCAGCATGTGTCTGTATTTGGAAGTTTTCGAAACGCTTGCGCGCTTGAGGATCCATACTGTGAACATCAGACCAGTGTTCCGTCAATCTTTCCTTATGAACTTACAAGAGCTCAATTGGTCGTTATCAGCTCAGGCACTACTTAAATGTACTCCGGGTTTTCTTAAGTATACTACAATGAACCCCGTGTACGGAAAATATTCTAAAAAGTACTCGGTCATACTCCGGGGTACTTTTAAGTACTTTTTCGGTACCCGGGGTACTTTAAAGTAGTAAATGAGCCGAAACTGACTAATCGAGCATTACTAGACCGATGAAAGTTGGGAAACATTTTGAAATATCACTGCAATTTCCAGCTATTTAGATTTACTGAAAAATGTTCATATATGATGTGGAAATGTGCGGTGAGGGGAACCGGATTACCCGGAGATAAGCCACCGGTCAGGTAATGTTACCACCAACCAAACGCACACGCGCTAGGAATGGGCACTGTATTCGGGTCGCCGAGGTGAACAGCTCGAATACCAACCATGCAACCACCTCCACTAAAATCGGCGCTTAATCGTGTTTATTAAAATTGTATTACGTCGACATTTACGTTTGTTTAACCCAGAGGACACAACCGATAGAAGAAATAGTAATAATAATAATTTTGATGGTTCAATTTCTGATGACAATATAGATGAAAACTCTGTGTTTGATAAAATGATACATATTGAAGAAGTTCTTAAATGTATTTTAGCTGCAAAATCTGGAAAAGCTCCTGGTTATGATCAAATACCTAGTGAGTTGTTAAAGAATGATGGAGTTCTAGTTATGTTGCATAGTTTATATAATAGATGTTTTATTACTGGTAAAGTGCCTAGTGCTTGGTCAAAAGGCATTATATCGCCTATACGAAAGTCGTCAACGGCAGATCCGAGAGATCCTATGTCTTACCGTGGAATAACATTCGCCCCTTCTATGTATACGATATATTGTAGTGTATTAAATAATCGTATCGCACAATGGTGTTCAATAGAAAACGTTATTAATGATGAACAAATTGGTTTTATTAAGGGAAAGAGCATTATTGATCATGTCCATGCTTTGACAAATGTAATCGAAACCAGAACATTGAAAAGTTATCAACTTTCACAGCCTTTATTGATTATCGGAAAGCGTATGACATGATTGATAGAGCTCTTTTGTTTGAGAAATTAAGGCATGAGGGACTACAGGACCGCCTGCTTCAAGCCGTGAAGTCCTTATACAGTGATGTGACATGTTGTGTGAGGGTAAATGGGTTCGATTCAGAGTGGTTTGACGTCAAATGCGGCTTGAAGCAAGGCTGTCCTTTGTCCCCTGTGCTTTTTAATATCTACATAAATGATTTGATATCCTTTTTGAGTAACTTAGGAGTAGGTATTAACATAGATGATCAAAAAGTATGTATTCTCCTTTTTGCTGATGATGTAGATCTGCTCGCAGAAAATGCTGATGACCTCCAACTGTTATTAGATTCTTTATCTGCCTGGGGTTCACGAAATAAAATGCAAGTTAACTGATAAATCAAAGATTGTTCATTTTAGACCAAAAAGTGTTTTAAAAACTGAACATGTGTACATGTGTGAGTACTTAGACTACCATGAAATAGCAAAAGTGTAGCTATGTCTGCATCTATAGCACTGGGTTAATTAATTTCTAAATGTAAAGCTTTTGGTGGCTTCCAGTTTTCAACCTTTACAAAACTGTTTGATTCCATGATATGGCCCATAATTAATTATAGTGCCCCAATATGGGGAGATAAATCCTATTCATGCATCAACGCAGTTCAGAATAGAGCTATGCGGTATTACCTTGGTGTTGGTAAATACATGCCAAATGCGGCTGTTTTGGGTGAAATGGGCTGGGCACCACCAATAGTTAAACAATTAGGATCTGTTTGTAGACAGCATTTTAGAAATGTGAATATGGATGAATCTAGAATTAACAGGAAAATGTATAATTGGACAAAATCAATATCTGTTCGAAATGGGTATACAAGATTAAAGATGTGTTTAGATGATCTTAATATGTCTGATATTGTAGATACACCTTTAAGTAATAGTAAACATGTTATACATGATATAGAGTCTAAGTTATTAGAAAAGGAAACTGTTACAGAGAGTATGCACGATTTTGTCAGAAATTTATGAATTTATATAAAATGTGTAAAAGCTTAATATACATATATTTCAATATTAATAAAACTAAAAATTAAGAAGAGCATGTGTCGAACATGCGGAATAAGCCAGATATTTAAATCTGAAATCGAAAATGTCTTCCAGTCGAATTTGCCAGCATGTATATCATGCATGTACAATGTGAATCTAAATTTAGTTTTAGTGCAGATCCGTACATACGACAAAAAGACACACTTTTGTTTCCTAACAAATACGACTAAAAGTGTCGGCATCGGCTTTAATCAGCGCTAACTTGTCTTCGCTGCATTTTATGAAATTCGTCTTCAATGTATAATTTTTCTTGCCTATTTTGTGTTATTAACACATATAAAAATCGTGCAGTCTCACTTTAAATGGAAAAAAAATAGTTATAGAGAATCTGGACAAAGGGGCATAGGACGTAATAAACTAAGGACTTATAAACTATTTAAAGTAGATTTTTGTACTGAAACATATATAAACGTAAAATACCATTCAATTATAGAAGTTCTTTAACTAAGTTTAGGTGTGGTGTGGCGCCGTTTAGGTAAGAGACCGGTCGATATGAAAATATAGAGCTATGTAATAGAACTTGTTTCCGGCTGGCTGGCTAAGTTGCCAGAGAGCTGGATTGTACAACCGGGACTCGTTAACTCCACACATCGCTTGTATAAGTGGGTTCTCCGACTGGTGCAAAATTTGGTACATTTGCTTCTTACCTTGTCGACCCGGGTTCGATTACTTAGCCTGCTCTTATATCTACCAACAGCAAAAACAAAATAATCTTTGAGTCATGAATGAATAAAAGGACACAAACTGTCAATTTTACATTCAGTATTACAATACTAATGTAGATCATAAGAAAAAAAACTATAACTTATTTTATACTATGTGCGCGTAAAGACATTTACATATTGACTGATTAAGACCTATATGTTATGACCATCTCCAACTTGACATGCCTGTCCATAAAGTGTCCCCCTAAATTATGGATAGAAAAAGTGATAAAAATGCTTATACAAAAGTATGGTCACTANATTATCGGATACAGGCAGTTTTTCGCCATATCACTTTACTCGCTACGAATTTTCTTAGCGGGATCAAAAAATTACAGCTCTCGCTAAAAAATTTCGTAGCGAGTAAAATCGAGATGTAAAGCGAATATTCATACGAAATAAACGCTAATCACTTTCTTACTGGTATCGCTGGAAAGTGAGCGCCATTTAAAAATTAAACAAAAGTAATAAAGGGTATTAAACGGCGACAAATACCTGTGTCGGCACGGACGTCGCCATCTTGACTTTCACGTGATTACCCTATCTGTTGCAGTCAATTATTTGTTCTTAATATTTAGGGAAGGGAATCATTATCGGATACACACAGTTTTTCGCCATATGATCCACTCGAGATATTTGTCAGTCTGTCCGTACTTCTCCGCGTATCTTTATCAATGATAACCGAACTTCGATCGACACGCGTACTGTGGGATGTATAGTTTTATCAAAGATACACTCCTAATTGAATTCAATTGAGCCACTACAAAGACGTTCGGATATTTCAGTTGGACGCTATAAACATATTGGAAAAAATATATCTGAATATATAGATTAAAATGGGTGTTTCTAAGATGAAGATTTGTGTAGTGGCACTGGCGTTTTTGGTCGTTATTGTAGGTGAGTTATTTTTTATGAGTCATAACTCCAGTATAACACGAGACCGTTACACCCGTTTTAGGATTGGTTTCTCTCCATTTGATAATACATTTTTTTTTACAAAAGTTTCTACATTATCGTATCATATTACACAATTTGGGCATGGCTTTCACTATGATTCAAATATTAAGAGTCATGACTCTTGAGCTCATAAAGCCTAGCGTCAAATTGACCTACTCCGACGCGTTCATACCCTGATGACACATGAAACGTGTTTTTTGACTGTCCATTAACTTACATCATATATTTGAGCCTTGCTCTGTGAAAAGGGGGTTTAATGCATGTGCGTAAAGTGTCGTCCCAGATTAGCCCGTGCAGTCCGCACAGGCGAATCAGGTACGACACCACTTTCCGCTTTTATTGTATTTTTCGTTTAAAGGAAGACTGTTCTTGACGAAAATCCAGTTTAGGCGGAAAGTGTCGTCACTGATTATTCAGCGCGGACTGCACAGGCTAATCTGGGACGACACTTAACGCACATGCATTAAACCCCCTTTTCACAGAGCAAGGCTCATTTAAGTTACTTATATTGTAATAATTTCACATCTCAAATCTTTCATGGAGTCTCAAAACTTTCACGGACTTAAACATAATACTTATCTATTCAAATTATAATGCTTCTATTTTTATTTTTATTTTGTTATGATATAAGCATTTAAAACACATAAAATAACCAAGAGGTATTTGAATTAATAATTCTATATAAAAAGAAAGTTCGTTTTAATTTATTCTTTATCCATCAATTTGGTTCTTTCACTTTCAGTTTATCTTCTTTTTAAGATAGTTAAGTTATTTAATAAGACTCATGTCGTATCATCAATTTTATTTTAAATATTATTTTAGCCTAAACATTAACTTTTTTTCATTCCTCAACAATAACAAAACAGCAAACAGTCTATAAGTTTTACTCAAATTACTGACGATCAAGATTAAATTGTATGACATTTATCTCATGTGACGAATTTATCTCATGATCTCTTATCAAACGCTGATACTGTATGTTGATGCAAAACAACCGAGTAGGACTACCGGTATGTAATTGCAGCTACATAATGTTTGCACTAGCTATCTGATAATGATATGTATACGCATTTTAACAATTTTACCCGCATTGCATATAAATATGTGATGAACGTGATTTAAGCTTGCATAATTTATACACATACATGAATATTGCTTGTGCCGGAAGCACAACTATTCAGTATTACCCATTATGTCCATCATTTCCTGCCTTTTTTCAAAGTAAATAAACACAACGAATAAACCAAAAATCATAATACTAGATCTTGTAGTGACGTAATATGTGTCGTGTTCTGAGAAAACTGGGCATAGCGCATGTGCGTAAAGTGTCGTCCCAGATTAGCCTGTGCAGTCCGCACAGGCTAATCAGGGACCACGCTTTCCGCCTAAACGGGATTTTCGCTAAGAAGAGACATCATGGATACGAAAAATTCCATAAAATCGGAAATTGTCGTCCCTGATTAGCCTGTGCGGACTGCACAGGCTAATCTTGGATGACAATTTACGCACAAGCATTATGCCCAGTTTCTCAGAACACGACACATATGTTCAAAGTTGTAGTAATCAGGTTATATCAATTCTAAGTTAAAAAGGCCATAACTTAATATATTTTTTGTTAACGAAATATTAAAAATAAAGGGAAATGTGTACGTCCTATTAAAAGGAACAATGCATGCAAGTTAAAATATTATGCGCCGAAGAGTACGTATTTTGTCGGCCTTCATGGTGCCTTCGATCAGGGGTCGTATTCCAGAAGCATCTCAAGTTTAATTTTATTCTTATCCTTAAATTGGGAAATTTTCGTAAGTGTTTCATTTCCTATTGCAATAGTTTGGCATCAAGAATTACATCAAAATAACATCATTATGTCAATGTTATTGTAGGAATACCAAAAGAAACATGTGATTCCTTATCTAGTAAAGAAATACAAAACGTTGTAATTTTGAACTTTAGTGAAATTATTTAAGAAATGACTTAAGATGTTTCTGGAATACCACCCCTGAAAAACAGACGGATAGATGAATTTAAAGTCTATGGCTAAATACTACAACGTTTACATGGATTTGACAACGTCATTTTACATTATTCAACTGAATTTTGTGTTTTTAATGTCATTCTTCTATTAACACACTAAACTCATGCAATAACTGGTGTGTATAGGTTCACCAAAGACTAAATGAACATAGGTTCATAAACTTTATATAGTTCTCATAAAGATATTTCATATGAATAATAAAATGAAAATTATTTTTTTTTCCAGCAAAGAGCACTTCAGGTAATTTTTTATCTTCATGTAATAGATATGGATATTTCCTGTAAAATTTTTCAATAACAGAGAACCCAAATGCACTGTTTACACATATGTGTCGCGTTCTGAGATAACTGGAAAAAATGCATATGCGTTAAGTGTCATCCCAGATTAGCCTGTGCAGTCCGCACAGGCTAATCAGGGACGACACTTTCCACCTAATTTGGATTTTCGCTATGAAGAGACATCATTAAAACGAAAAATTCCATAAAAGCGGAATTGTCGTCCCTGATTAGCCTGTGCGGACTGCACAGGCTAATCTGGGATGACAATTTACGCACAAGCATTATGCCCAGTTTTCTCAGAACACGACACATATTAGAAAACACATAGACACATTGGACCATTCCATATGCAGGTCTAAATATAGGTTAAAGGTTAAAGAGTATTTATTATGTTAATATGAGACCCATACGGCTGTGGATGTTCTTATTCCACAGTGGGATATCCACCTTTAAACACATGGTATTCAGTGTACTCACAATCAAATGCCCCATAGGTACAATTGCCAGAAATTCATCTCGTATGTATTTTTTTTCACAGAAAACTAATCCAATAGATGAGATAGCTAAAATTCTCTCCTCTTTTGTTTAATGCACCCCTCCGTTATTTACTGCACCGCCCTTTTTTCATTTCACTCTTCTCTTATTTAGTTTTGCACTCCTCTTTTTTTCTATCTCGTTCCCCCGACTTAGTAAGTCGTTCCCACGACATAGCTAACTCGTTTCCACGAGTTAGTAAGTCGTTCCCTCGAGTTAGTATGTCGTGGGAATGAGGTAGAAAAAAAGAGGAATGCAATATTAAAAAAGAGGAGTGAATGTCACCTCTATGCCACCGCACGATTTTCAGAGCATGATATCTCGAACATGGCTTAGAACAATACATTAACATCCCACTGTCACTGGATGACCAATCGGTGTTCCTATACAAGTCATGAGTCGTTTCAAAATGAAAAATACATATGAGCGTAGCTCTGTGAAACGGGGGTTTAATGCATGTGCGTAAAGTGTCGTCCTATATTAGCCTGTGCATTTCGCACAGGCTAATCATGGACGACACTTTCCGCTGTTATTGTATTTTTGACGAAAATCCAGTTTAGGCGGAGAGTGTCGTCCCTGATTATCCTGTGCGGACTGTACAGGCTAATCTGAGGCGACACTTTACGCACATGCATTAAACAACCTTTTCACAGAGCGAGGCTCATATTATAACCACATGGAAATTCTTAAATGTGTTTTAATTACTTTGTTTAATAAAATAATGATTTTTCATTTCAAACATAAATTGTACAAAAGGAATTTTTAAAACGTATTTTTACAAAAAGAACACTTCTCAAATTAAATTTTCGCACAATACAGTAGAATACATTCATATTTCTACCTGTGCGACTATCAAATTTCCGTATATTTCCAGGAACACCGATTCCGGTTTCATTTCAATCAGAAAGCACTGTGTCTGAAGCTTCCATAGCACCGCAGACCACGCTACATAGCATCCAACCGTTTACAGGGCCCGTTTCGATTCAGACCATAACGACGCCACATAGCATTCAACCATTTACAGGGCCCACGCTACCTAGCATTCAACCGTTTACAGGGCCCGTTTCGATTCAGACCATAACGACGCCAGTGCCCATTTCGATTCAGACCATAACGCCGAGGCCAACTGTGCCTGTGTTTCCTACCTCTGGCCCTGCGGGATTTGATGGGGGCGCTTTTGGTGGTGGCATCGCATTAGGCATTGGCATCTGTGTCATTTTTCTCGTAGCATTCATCTGCTACACTAGGCGAAAGGGAGCCAATTATAGAGCGATGTAAACATTACAACAGAAAAAAAAAACATTGACGTGTATACTCAACATTTTTGTCTGAGAAAATAATACATTGACCTTTTAATTAAACGTGTTTGTTAATTTCGTTGATTTGTATTTATTTTAGTTTTTTTTGGTAAAGGTTATTGATTTTTAAGTTCAATAATTTGTATATATGCGTATACATGAGTTTTCTAATATTTATGGAGTCATGTATAAAGTGTATTGTCTTAATTAATTTCCTGTTGAGAGATTGAAGTTGTCAGACGCATTGAACTTGACATTAAAGCCGTGACATTCGCATGACCATAATAAATTCATTACGCTTTTTCTTTAAAAAATTATCATTCGCAATAGCACACGCCAATTTTATGTTATATTTCCCGTTTTATGTATGTTGAAAAACGCCGAATGTTTCAATTTAGGTGTAAATGCACATATCGTTATTAAACAAAAAACCGGTAACGAATATGGATCAAGAAATGATAAATCCGTGTTATAATATATTCACAATGTCTGACTGTTAATTTCGCTATGTACATTCAAACGGTCACCTTTCTTTATCGTGCAAATAATGGTTATGGTTATATATACTGTGAAGTTTTGTTTAAAAAATGGAGTAAAGTAATACTGTTGTTAAAATGCGAAAATGGCGAAATGTACGTGAAATTCAAACGAAAACTCATGATCATTTCTAAACGTACGCTCTTATTCAAACATTATAATGGTCTGATGTAAAAATAGTTATAATAAAATACCTATACTAAATTTATTAAAGAGTGTCAAATATGGCTCACTAACCAATATGATATTGTTTATGATTGTTGAGTCATGAACTATTATTGTTTTTTTCCGATTTATGGGTTTTGTTTTTGCTTCTGTTCTGTTATAAGTATCATACTTTCGATCGCTACAGTTCATGTTTTTATCAATAAAAATGTGTTAGAACTAGTCCGTTTCGTTTGCTGCATAAGTACTTTTCAAACAATCAAATGTTCGCGTCGTATGATACACATGGAGGAGAGTGTAAATAACTTCTTTGTACAATGTATTATTACATAGTATATTTGACCAACCAAGTACAGCTAATCCAAAATTTGAGGCGTCAACTTATGCACTATTTGATCTCGGAAAACTGGGCGTAATTCAAGTGCCAAAAGTGTCATCCCAGATAAGCCTATCGAGTCCGCACAGGCTAATCAATCACGACACTTTCCGATCTGATGGAATTGTTCGTTTAAAGGCGGTATTGCATAAACGAAAATCCAGTGTAGGCGGAAAGTGTCGTCCTTGATTTGATTTGGGATGGCACTTTATGCACATGAATTAAGACTAGTTTTCTCAGAACGATACTCATTTTACTTAAAGTTTTTTTTTTTTCTAATTTCATGTCTCTGAATCAACGGAGCAATCACTACGATTTATGTTCACGTGTAATTAATATACCGTAAATACTTTAGGTTAAGTTCATAGTACACCACATATTAAGTTAACTGTTTCTCCTTCTGGTATAACTGAAGTTTAAGCTTGTATTGGCTGTAAATGTGTACATTAGTTTAATCACTGACGGAGGCGAACCCCAACCCCTTTCGACTATACGATTTTTTTTGTGATGTGTGGTTAACTTCGCAAAACGCAAGGGTATTGCATTCACTTGCATTCGTATGCAATCTTTGACGTCTCTGATAATATAGTCAATGATATAATATAAAACACGATAACGTTTTCCACGTAAAATTAGTAATGATTTACATGATAACTCGTGTCTCTCCCTTGTTATCAAATCATCAGCATCTTTGAAAGTCAATTATAATAAGGAATTAATAATAGTACAAATAACATATATTTGTGGTGAATTGTGGATTTTGTAAGCAGTGAAGACTTCATCAACATGTTAATTTTCATAAACGTAGACCTAGATTGTATTGCGATCATTTAAGCTACCTTAACCAATTTGGCGTAGAATGACTTCACTATTTGCAATACTTATGGCACACGTAGTTTATCTAGGGATCCGAAAACCTACGACACGTGTATTGGTCCTCTCTTATTTTTTAGAACATTCTTTCTCAATATTATCAATATTTACTTTAACGCTGATTGACTTTTTAAAGACATTTGTGTTTTTTACTGCTTTTGTATCGTTTTATTGAACTACACAATGAATCATGTTGGTCTAAATTATTAGCCCATCCTTATTTATTAAAGAGCATTCCATCTCAATATTACCAACACTAAATTCAACACTGATTGACTTTTCAAAGCCTTTTGTGGTTTTTACTGCTTTTGTTATGGTTTAATTTATCTACACAGTGTCCCATTTTTAAGGGACATCTTAAAGATAATTTCGAATATGATGTTTTGTACACGTGCGTATTTGAAACTGAATTAAATAATATGGAATTGTAAAACAATACTTCTAACAACATTTACATGTGTAGTGATCTAAAGTTTACCTACATGTTACGCTTAATGTAAATTTGTAGTAATTACTAATGAAGTTATGTATTGTAACGTGATAAATTATTATATTACTTTTTAGCGTTTCTATACTTAAACCTATAATCCTAAACTTATTTTAGAATCTGCTTTTGTCGACCCTCCTACCACTACAGAACCAACCACACAAGCCGCAACTACTGGTAAGTTAATCAGTAACAGCATGATATTAAAGCAAGTGTCTCATATTTTGCATGTACACATGTATACGTAGAATTATAGTCTATGTATACTTGCAAAATGCCATAAAATATGTACTTAACACTTTGGTTGCAGGTAATGTTTATAAATTAGTGGATACTTGCCTATACTTGTCTATCAATAATTAAGTTTACCAATGACCGAAAACAGATCATTTGCAACAAATTATATCAGTCGGTTGCAACAACCAATCGAATTGCTTCGCATAGTTTGAGAAACAAGTTTGAATACTGTTGGGCGAAATCTGATCGCCAACAGGTTAAATTTACATACTTGATCATATGACATGGTCAATGATCACAACTAGCTAATACATATGAACTAGGCATTTTCATTTTGTTTCTTAAATTTCGATACATCAAATATATATCAGTAGCAACAAAGTGACAATTCTAATGTACAAATTCCATGTATTCCTTTCTAATCCCGTCGCATTTTGATTGAATAGTTACATAAGAACGAACATACATGTACACGTATGGATTGTAATAAGCCCAATACGTTTTTATGCGACAAATACTATCCCATCGTCATTAAATAGCTTAACCATAAGTATCCACCTATTTTAGCTTCATCAACAACTGCCAAGACGACAATTGCCAGTACTACAACCGCGATGCCAACTACGACACCAACAAGCGGTAAGCTTCGCAACCCGGTTATTGTCAAATGTAATATGATCCTGGTTCTATGAAATAAGGCTTAATGCATGTGCGTACAATGTCATCCCAGATTAACCTGTCCAATTCGAACAGAATAATCAGGGACGACGCTTTCCGCTTTTATTGTATTTTTATTTTAAAGGAATTCTCTTTTTAGCGAAAATACAGTTAAGGCGGAAAGTGTCGTCCTTGATAAGCTTGTGCGGACTGCAGTGGTAAATCTGGGACGACACTTTACACATATGCATTAGGTCCCGTTTTCCCAGAGCGTGGCTCATACCGTCTGTTGCCCTTTGAGGTCAACAGACGGGACATTCAACTCGACATACGATACTGATCATTGAACAACGACACTCGTCAATGACCAACGACCTTCAATTGTCATTGCATTTTTTCTTGCTGGAACGAAGCGCGACCATGCGATAATCAAATTTGGTAAGAATCGAATGCCTTTGTTGTTTGTCGATTATCGTATCTTGCGTTGCGACGAATGTTATGTGTAAACCGACATTTGAGCCGCATCGTGCAAAAAGGGGTCTACGCCATATGCGGCCACCACAGCTCGAGGCCAGGCGGCACATGTGCACAGTCTGGTCAGGAGCTACCCTTTCCGCTAATGACACCTAAAAACCTTGCGTGCCTTTTTGCGGCCAGAGTAGCTCCAAACCAGACTGTTCGAATAAGTCTGCAGTATTATTTTCTGTGATATCTGTCTTCTATATCAATTTCTTTGATAGTTTTTCATCTGCATACTATATCCATATCTTTTTATACTGTCGACATTTATTTGATTCTTTGATCTAATATTTCCTTAGCAACTCATTCTGTCGCACACGCATGTGGCGTAGTGGATATGGTGTTCGCCTAGAGACCGGGAGGTCAAGGGTTCGATCCCCACTGTTTGAGCATTCTTTAGATCTCCCACATAGACACCAAGTACTGCTTCTAGTCCCAGGAATCGGACTCGAGAGCGTTTCAAATAAGCATTAGGCTTCCGATGCAATCGAGCTAAAATAAATAGGTTTAAACTGACACATTCTGTGACAGTATATTGATCAGTTTTTTTTTCTAACATTACACTACATAAGCTCCTACTTCGACGCACCCAAGTCCGCCGTCCACTCCCTCGGACAATCCGACTACGACCGCCGGCCCTTCCACTGCCCACGAAACAACAACGGAGCACACCACTGAAAAAGAAATAACCACGGAGCCCATAACTTACACGTTGACCCCAACTCACACGATGACGCCAACTCAGCCGATGACGTCACCGAGAACAACCACGACTGCGAAACCTCCCAGCAATTCCGGATTTGACGGCGGCTCGTTCGCAGGAGGTATCGGTCTCGGGCTGGGAATTGCTTTGCTGCTTCTCGGCGTCTACAGGTGCTATGGTACGTACAAAAACGAGCGTCACGGTTACAGCAAAGCATATTAAAGCCGTTTTGCGCATGACAGTTGTAAATGAGACACTTACACGTAGAATTCATGCTCATCTGAAGTTTAAATAACAGAACAATACATTACATGTACTTCTGAATTACTGTTTATCTTGTATTTTGATTGATGTTAGCACATTAGTGTATGATTTACATGATATTTCAATGCTCATTTGTTTTGTAGAAGTGCAAATTACAGAACAATACATTTGTTAAAATTACTGTTTATTAACGTATTTTGATTGATTTTAGCATGACTGTATGATTTACATGATGAGTTTTGCTTCCCACATTTTAAATGTGAATTGATGACAAGGAATGGATAGTGGAGATTTACCCTACTACAGTATGTGACTTACTTTGACACATATTTGTTTATTTAGCATAACCCTATAATTAATATTACACATTCATATTACATTACATTCATATTTTTGTTTGTAAAGCTTTTAAATTGAGAGCTGACTTATATTATCAATAGTTTCTCTCCATGTACTTTCATTTATTTATCTACTTAATATAAAAATACGAATTACGATAAAGTGTATACAAATTTGTTGTATTAAGATTTTGATATTGGCTCTGCTAAAAAATCTGTACGCCATTGACCATCTGTGAATATATTATGTTGTGATATGTGTGTACTCATTGGCTTAAAGCCTAATGTATGTTGAAATAAACTATATAAACTATAAATTAAGGTACACGTTGCAATACTTTTGACGTTGTTTTCCCATTCCGTGCCAGATGTTCGCTTTTGATAACGTTGTTTTATCATCGTGTACACAACCAGGTATTCGTTTTGCTTTTTTCATTATAACGAACTATATTCAATTCACTAACATGTGTTGCATGCTGAAATAGTTGTTTACGTCCTAGTTTTATACCGCATATTAGCTGTTTATTAAAATGATTCAAAGATATAACGAGTTTATCTATACCATGCGGTATATGGGGTTCACAAGGCCAAAATATATAATTGTGACTGCTTATTGCTTTTCCAAGTTGAACCTTAAAATGGAACACATGTTAGCACAATGATACACATCTGCGAACGTCACATGCTTTAATATACAATATCAATAACCGAACTGTTATATTATGGTGACACAATTGAGGAACAGAGATTTTGAAATTAACTGTTGTAATATGTGTCGTGTTCTGAGATAACCGGGCATAAATCTTGTGCGTAAATTGCCATCCCAGATTAGCCTGTGCAGTCCGCACAGGCTAATCAGGGACGACAATTTCCGCTTTTATGGTATTTTTCGTTTAAATGATGTCTCTTCTTAGGGAAAATCCAGTTTAGGCGGAAAGTGTCGTCCCGGATTAGCCTGTGCGGACTGCACAGGCTAATCTGGGATGACACTTTACGCACAAGCATTTTGCCCAGTTTTCTCAGAACACGACACATATACTCTGTCTCAGCTCATTAAAATTTAATCAAAACGTTCCGATAGATAGCATGTGTCAACATCCCTGTCATGCGCATGCGCTAAACACTGTTTACATAATACACTTTAAAGTGGACTAATTTATTCGTTGAGTCTTTTTGCATCATTGTTACTAGCCACAAAAAAGTTGACATTTGTCACATCGTCATAAGAATGATGCTACTCCATATGAAAGTGGTATGAAAAGAGTAAGGCCAATTATTTTGCAGTTGATTATCATGGTAGAGGAGCCCGACCCGGTGTGTCCAGGTCGATAGCAGACCTGTTAATTCAGGAATCATACATTTGAATCCTATCCCGGAAAAAAGGCTTTTGTAGGTGTGTGGTAATAAAATACATTGAAGTTTGTATTCCTATAAACGAATATATATAATACTATTCCATACCTCTGACCGAAGGATATAATTTGCAAAGCATTGCCATATATATGAAATTGTTGAACCTATAAGCGAATGTCTGAGCCAAAGGTTGGAATAGGGTAACAACCCCATATATGTGACTGAAATATTACTGAAATACCGTTAAATAATGCGACAAATCTCAGCAATCAAACATATTGGCGGATATTTGATGTTTTCATATGAAGTTTACTATATGTCTGTTATCTACTCAGTTGTAATGTTTTGTATCTGATCTTAACTTTACTATACGGTAGTTAAGGTCTGGCATCAGCCGAATCTCCAACGGTAATGCCGATTGTATGGCCACAGTAAGTTATGTTATATTGGATAATTAAAAAGGTACCGGATCTAGCCGGATTCGTTGCCAAAAGCAAAAAAGAACGATATTATAAAAGCAGTGAACATATGTCGAATGTCCGCTATTACGAACGTGCATAAAATAAATTGGTTAGAATGAAAACAAATCTGTTGCATATTGCCTTTTTGAACATGAAATGATCGGAATAATCCATTTACGTAACCCCTGAAAGACGATGCTGATAATACATTTTCTTTGAATAACGCGCTGATTAATAATTCGCCTCACACATATGTTTCAATTGATTTCGAGCGAGTGAAAAGCTTTGGGATGAACTACTGACGAACTCGCGGCGACGTGTCTAAACAGGAATTCATTTCAACCATCTACGTTATAACGAAGCAACCGTGATGGTGAAATACATATTTCAGTCCAATGTTTTATCAGTCGGTAAGTTGTACTGTTCCCCAGTTTCCACTCATGAAATATGAAGCTTTTGTTCCAGTCCGCTTTTGATCGGTAAATATGGGAGCTGCTTTCTGGGAAAACTGGGATTACTGTATTTTCGTAGTGTCGTCTCACATTAGCCTGAGCAGTCCGCACATGCAAATCAGGAACGACATTTTCCGTTTTTATTGAATTTTTCGTTTAAAGGAAGTCTCTTTTAAACGAAAATCTAGTTTCTGGTGTAAAATACATCGCGTTTTGATAATAATAACAAAAATACCCACAAGCAAAGATTAATAATCTTTTTTAAACTGTTTCAAATTTTTGTTTGTGGCACTAACATTTATTTGGGTAAAAGTTCAGGAAATAGTACATACTATAAGCTTTATAGATTTTTTTTAAATAAATAAATATTTCAAATGTTTTAAAATGAAACGACCTTCTAACGATCGCGTAATAACTTTAAAATAATTTGTTTAACTATGTAATTTGTGTTTCACCATATATTAAACTGCCCATAGGTATTCAAAAATGGAGAGGTTGACGTCAGTCTAACGGCTTGTCTTGCATATCGATTCGCAGTGTCTGAAACGTGTTGACAATGGTCTTTGTATTTCCCCCGAGTTGTTTGTACGCCATATGCGCGTGCTTACATCTTCCGTTACACAAATAGAAAAAAAGCTTATTGTCATATTTAATTGGTGACATATAAATCAAAGATATCTTACTATTTACTACTAGATCTTTGCCGATTCGTTGAAAGAAGTAAACACAAATACGATATAATAAAAGCAATGAACACATATGTCGCGTGCCTTATATTAAGAACTAACGTACATAAAATAAATTGGTAAGTATGAAAACACATCTGTTGCATGTTGCCTTTTTGAACTTGGAATGATCCGAATGATCCATTTGCGTTAACCCCTTAAAGACGATTCTAATAATACATTTTCCTTTAATGACGCGCTGATTAATAATTTGCCTCACACATATGGCTTAATTGATTTCGAGCGAGTGAAAAGCTTTGGGATGAACTATTTACGAACTCGCGGCGACGTTTATCGGAAGTCTCTTCTAAACGAAAATCCAGTATAGGCGGAAAGTGTCGTCCCTGATTAGCCTTCGCGGACTGCCACTGGGACGCCACTTTACGCACATGCATTAAGCCCAGTTTTCACAGTGCTAGGATGAAGAGGTCCTGATCGCTAGTATTCTCCAAAGAAACAATGTAAACAACAGCACAACAGAAGAGCCCATGTTTATTTTCCACATTGAATACACCCTGTGTACAATATCCCAATGAACAATATATTAAATAAACATTTTGAATGCGTATATTAACATTTACTTAACAAATATTTCGTGATTCATATTCCAATATTAATATTTTTGGTAATGATTCATAAATCTGTTGTTCTACATATAAAATAAATTATTTTTAATCATAAAGTAAACTTTTTTATACTGAAATGATGCTTATTATTTAAAAAAATGTTATATTCCGTGTACAGAATCACGATTAAAATTAAACACCGCAGTATTAACATATTCTGTACATTTGTAAATTTGTAACGTAATGATTTACTTTAAACTAGTATACTATAAATAAACCCATTTACTATGAAACATTGCCAATAAATTACATAATATGATTAAACACACACCACGAACAATAAGCCTTCTATTAAAAGCGCAATTTAAACCACCTTTTGTGGTTCTCGGAAACCATGGTCATTATTTAAATAATATTTCAATTGTATCGCTGCTTATTATATACGCATTCATGCCATTATAAAGTTGTTATTCTCACTTTCTATCAGATCTTAATATTAAAAAATGGTAAACTTGAATGTTATCTTACGGATTTGTTTTTATTACGCAGTGAGATTTTGAAGGCTAGAAGATACAATAATTTATAATTGAAGTACGATGCTCTTTTTGCACTCATTGTTTCCAAGAATTACAGAGGTGTATACTGTTCTGTACGGGATTTATCCTTGACAGAAGCCGTCGGTCGGTACTTTATCCACCTGCGTGTTCGGTTTGGGACTTAAGTGGTTCGCGACTGCCTGCGCGCACATGCCGCACGTGGGTATGATGATCTTGACCTTGTTCATTTCCGGCACAGTGACGAGGCCGCACTTCTGGGAGAAATGACTGGAAACGCAGATTAGAAATGTGGTTATGTTAAACACGTGACGTCTGACTTGTAAAAATGGCACGTATAAATTAATTACAAGTCGTGGTGTCGTAGTGGATATGGTGTCCGCCCATGATCAGGATGTCGCGGGGTCAAAAATCGCCACTTGGGTGATGGCGTTCTCCCAAGCGTCTAACTTTGGACACCAAGTGGTTACCAGGAAACGGACAAGAAAGTAGTTGAATAAGCCTTTGGCTTCGATGCGATCGAACTTCAATATGTCTGATGAAATTACAACTAAATTAATTACTATTAAATGACGCGAGGACAAATTGAGGTTAGCGAAAAATGTTTCCGCAAATATGGCGAATAATGAATGATTAGAGCATACAGAGACGCGATAAATACCTGACGTCGATTTAAGATTGTATGTAAATGTGTCATAAATAAAAAACGAACGTGTGGTCATATTAATAGGGTTGTGTTATTACCAGTACGACAAGTGCCTCTTGGTTTCGACAGCAATACGTTTAGTCGTTGAAAAAATGTTGACTTGTTTGCCTTGAGAAATCAGTTACAATTTTTATCCAACGTAAAAGTTGCTGTTTTCTCAATTAAGATATCATGGAACCCTTGGAAAAGACCAATGTAAGTGTTACTATGTGAAACATTATTGTTTATTTTATTATCAAGCTTAATGTTTCTGTACATTAAACTTTCTTTGGGTTAAAATATTTCCAGAATTTTCCAAGCACATTTTCTGTGAACATGTCTTTGACTTTATCTTTTTGTTTTACATTGAAGTACTAGTTTTAAACTGTGCAGCGCTATGATTGTCGCAATTTGATGAATAATCGGATGGAGAATGACTGTTCCATAACACAATAAACTGTCTGTTCATGTCAATCTAGTAAATTAAATCTGTATGTTGCGTGGAAACAATTGGGGATTATTTGATCGCATGTTACATTAAAACAAGTACCGCCTATTGGTTACGTTAATATACGCAAATATCTAACGCGACGTCTAGAACCGCCTAATGGTTACGTTAATATACGCTAACATCTAACGCGACGTCTAGTACCGCCTATTGGTTACGTTAATATACGCTAACATTTAACCCACAAATGATCTAAAAATAGCACGAACATTTGTAAATTTGTTATTTTCACCGGTGAAAATAACAATTTGTTTATTTTCACTGCTGTAATTTCACTGCAGAAATGTCATATTTTATCATAAGGTATAAAAGAAACGCGAACATCCAATGCGACCTCTAGTACCGCCTATTGGTTACGTTAACATACGCTAACATTTAACGCGAGGTCTAGTACCGCCTATTGGTAACGTTAATATGCGCTAACATCTAACGCGACGTCTAGTACCTGTTAGTGGCTGTCCCGAACTCCAGCTTCACGGTCGTCTCGGTGGTGGCGTCGTACACGAGGTACTTCGTGCGCGACAGCTGCTTTACCTCCATCTTGCACTGGTCGGTGAACTCGAACTTGTGCTCGCAGCTGCCCTGTAGCGTCAGCACGGCGGCGCAAGGGGCCACGTCATGGGACACTACACACTCAGGGGTGGTTTCAGGTGTTTCTTTCGGCTCCTCTGCAATTAGAAAAAAATGTTGAGGCTTTTTAATTTCATTATACAAATCATCATCATCGTCGTCGTCGTCGTCATCCTCTTCCTCCTCCTCATCAGCACCACCATCATCATCCATACCATAATCTTCAATACCATCTCCTTCATCACCATTATCATTATCATAATCATTATCCTCAGTAGCAGCAGTAGCAGCAACAGCTTATCATTGGGAGTCTAATCATCATAATCATTATGATCATCATCATACGAATTACAATTAAAGTCATCAGCATTCAAAAATTTAAATTATTGACAACAACGAGAACAACATTAACCCTTAATTTCATTTGGGACTTTCTGGCAAATTCTTACATTTTTCTTAACATAACACAATAAATAATAGTACTACATACCGCACAATTTAATGTCACAAGACTCTTTCTTTCCTGCAACGAAGCAGAACGGCTTGCTGTGTTGAAAAGGTTCAGGGTTGCGGCAGAAGTTTTTTTCGATCTCAGGGAAGCTATTCTCGCTCCAGAGCTCGCACGGCAAGCCTCGGGCATCGTGGGCGGCCGGGCCCTTATAGCTGGCGCCGCTATCGTTCATGTGGTAGCAGCCTGAAGAATTGGGATGGGAGTTTTTTTCAGGCAGCAATACATTATCAGGTTTTTTTTTTCTTCATAAAGACCCGCCGAATATCGGCCCTTTCCCCTAGACGTTTTTTCCCCTTTGACAAAAATTGTTCCCAAAACAATGAGATAAAAAAACACCTTTAATTGTATAAGTTAACCCGATCCAATGTGAACAAAATATTGAATGATTAAATTACCTGTTGCCTTGTTTTAAAACAGTAAAATATGTTAAATTGATTATTTAAGGCTTACTTAATTTTCCCCAAAATCAGGCGTTTCGCGCGATTTTTTCCCCTCAAAAAAGGCCAGGCCCTTTCCTCAAAATCGGATAAAAAAAACCTGATTATTAACATGTATTTAAAAAAAATGAAATTTACGTTGGCGTTCTTGTGGTAGCAGTGGTAGCAATTGACAAGGTATTTTGTTTATGGTAGCGATTCATAAATATATGTTTTAAGTTAAAAGAAATAGTTACTAATTCTAATGTTATACCTATCAAAACACAACCAGGGTATTTTTCCTTCTTAGAGAATGGCCTTTTTCAACAAATTTGATAAGTACGTGACTTAAATTTTCACAATTTAAACAAAGTTCGCGAATCAATTATTATCACAATTTTGAACAGTTCGCGACTCTTTTTTGCACAATTTTGAACATTTCGCGACTCAATTTTTCACAAAATGAGGGGGCCAAGGCCGGTTCACAAAGATGGGAATAAAGCCCTGACAACTATCCTATTTGGAATTGTTTGTTAATTGTTTTGTGGCACTTACATGTTTGATCGTATTTCTTGTTTTCTGAGTGATAGCTGGTGTAAATAAATCGGCATGTACATGCAAACATATGCCATTTATTTCATGTGTTTGAGAACGGACAGACGAAGGATCAAACAAAAACAGACCGATAAAATGTTTGGTAAAGAGCTCGAATTGCAGATTATAGCAAATCATGGCAAGATCCAGTTCTGACAGTTAACAGTTATGCTTAAATGTTTGACATAGTAACTTATATTGATGTATTTGTTTAATGTCTCACTCCCGACCAAGACTTTGATCGAGCTCTAAACGACTGCGCCTGTCCACATAGTCTGCGTGGAAATATGACATAACCTTATAAATAAACCAATTCGCAAGTTACCCAAAATTCCAGTGGGACAGGTATCAGTAACACACTATGGACTTATTTACCGCTATACCCGTCCAAGCATTCCAAGAGAACGTATGATTGTATTCATTGACCTAAGTGATATAACCGAAAAAGCGGTACTGTTAAAACGATGGCCATCCAAACAAAAGCACAGACCTACCTGGATCGACTGGTGGCGGCGGTTTTGCAACTTCTGGTGGAATAACTTCCCCTGTCGCTTCCTCCGGAGTTGTGCATGATGGGATATCACAGAATTCCCAGTCTTTGTTGGGGTCGGTCGTGTAACACCAGGGTTTTTCCTTTCCAACCACACCACTCACAGGCCTTGAAAAGATTCGCGTTGGAATAATTTAATCCATTACCGCTCAGATACGCATTTGGACGATTGTATAGTCCCTACGAAAATCTAATAAACTTAATACCTTTTACAAGATTCAAGTTTTAATGAGCTTAATTTCCTACCCAAATATACTGATGAGCAGCAAACAATAAATAACCTGAACAGAATGCGAGATACTCGCAGGCTGATTTCTGGTTTATGCTGGTTGTATATATCCATTTCCACCTTGAGTGGGGACGGTTTAAGGAATTTTGAAGAATATGCAAGGACAACCATAAGTAGAAGATGGCGATGATAAGTATACTAATGACGTTGGTGATCAACCGGCTGCTCTTATAGTGGTGAAAAGAACGTGAAATAATCTTTTAAATGGTTTTCACTATCGAAAGGTAAATTTTCATTTCCGCTATTTCAGAGGAGAGGGGGATGTATAATCATAAATTATGGCTTTGTGTTTCTGATTGACCATCCATACATGCGTTCGTGGGATTTTTGAGTCTAGTTACATACAACAAGTATCGCTGTTATAGTAAAGTTACTTTACAAAAGTATTGACGAGTATGAACACGCGATATTTTTGCTAGTTTTCTTTTGCACTTTTTATACATTTTTTAAGCTCACCTGATTGCGCAGGTGAGCTTTTAGGATCGTTCTTTGTCTGTCGTCAGTCCGTCGTCCACATTGGTTTGTTACCACTCTAGAGGCCACATTTCTTGTCCGATCTTCACGAAACTTGGTCAGAAGATTTGTCCCAATGATACCTCGATCGAGTTTGAATCTGGGTCATGCTGGGTCAAAACTAGGTCACTAGGTAAAAAAACAACAACTTGTTAACACTGTAGAAGTCATATTTCTTGTCCGATCTTCATGAAACTTGGTCAGAAGATGTTTTCCAATGATACCTCGATCGAGTTCAAAACTGGGTCATGCTGGGTCAAAAACTAGGTCACTAGGTAAAAAAATAGAAAAACCTTGTTAACACTGTAGAAGTCACATTTCATGCCCAATCTTCATGTAACTTTGTCAAAATGTTTGTCTTAATGATATGTTGGTTGAGTTCAAAAGTGGTTCCGGTCCGTTGAAAAACATGGACCAGGTCAACGCTTGAAAAACCTTGTTTATCTTTAACCACAAAGCACGCAGCTTTGGTATTTGATATGTGACAAAGATTGTTCAAATCATGCCACTGTGCAAGCTCATTTCACAGGTTAGCGATCTATGGCCATCTTGGCCCTCTTGTTTAAATTGTGCAGTGCGTAACTCAAAATGTATTTCTGCTATAGTTTTGAAACATTACTAACATATTTGCCAGCATATGAACGTGCGCACTTACTTTAGTTCAGTTTAACAAGATTCATTGGCATTAGTAGCAAAAATGACAGTTTTAAGAAGACAGTGTCAACATAAGTGGCCTTCTGAGAGAACAGCGGAATGTGGGGGCATCCGTGTCCTACGTACACATGTCTGGTTAAAACGAATATACTAGTAAAAAAAATTCATGAATTGTATGTGATACATATTCACACATTAAGTCATTTCATTGAGAGAATGATCCAGTTATAACTGTTTTAATACTAGCCCACCAGTGATTGTGAAAATTCCATTCGACAACTACTGATTTGAGGCCGCCGTGACGAAATGGTGTCCGCCTAGCAGTCGTGAGGTCACGGGTTCGATCCCAATAGTGGGTGCGTTCTTTAGATCTCCCCCAAAGACACCAAGTACTGGTTCTAGTCCCAGGAAACGGACTCGATAGCGTTTCAAATTAGCCTTAGGCTTTCTATGCAATCGAGCTTACATAAATAGGTTTAACTCATTTAAGCCTAGCGTCTAGAAAAAAGGCCTTGGCAAACAGCGTATACCCAGATGAGACGCCGCATGATGCGGCGTCTCATCAAGGTCTGCGCTGTTTGCTTAAAGGAATTTCTGTAAGAAATATTCTAAATATAGAAATAAATATACTAGACATCCCTTATTTTGGAAATAAATTGATCCAATTTAGACGGATGGGAGAGTCCACTAGACATAAATGGGTTAAACTAAGTACCTGTTTCTGCAATAGTTCAATTCGTCCTTTAGATACTGGTAGTTATGGGCGTGTGGCATCTGATCCCGCCAGTGCTGGCATGTGAGTCCGTTCGCAGTTGTGGACTTTGTGCCAAAGTACTGCAGTCCGGTGGCATCCCCGTCTGCCAGGCACTCTGGGAAAGCAGACCGGTACATCAGGTAAATAAATCAGTGAACGTCAACCAATGAGTAAGTAAACCACATATGGGTTTCCGTTAATGAAGGGATGGATGAATCACATATAGGTTAACGTTAATGAAGGAATGGGTGAACCAACATTGGTTTACGCAATCAATGAATGAGTGAACCGCAATGGGTTTACGTCAATCAATGAATGAGTGAACCGCAATGGGTTTATGTCAATCAATGAATGAGTGAACCGCAATGGGTTTACGTCAATCAATGAATGAGTGAACCGCAATGGGTTTACGTTAATGAAGGAATGGGTGAACCACAGATGGGTTTACGGTAATGAAGGAATGAGTGAACCACAATGGGTTTACGTAAATGAAGGCGTGGGTGAACCACATATGAGTTTACGGTAATGAAGGAATGGGTGAACCACAAATGGGTTTACGTCAATCAATGAATAAGTGAACCACAGATAGGTTTACGTCAATCAAGGAATGAGTGAACCACAGATGGATTTACGGTAATGAAGGAATGGGTGAACCACAATGGGTTTACGTCAATCAACGAATGAGCGAACCACAGATGGGTTTACGTCAATCAATGAAAAAGTAAACCACTGATGGGTTTACGTCAATCAAGGAATGAGTGAACCACATCTGGGTTTACGTCAATCAAGGAATGAGTGAACCGCAGATGGGTTTACGTCAATCAAGGAATGAGTGAACCGCAATGGGTTTACGTCAATCAATGAATGAGTGAACCGCAATGGGTTTACGTCAATCAATGAATGAGTGAACCAAAGATGGGGTAACGTCAATCAAGGAATGAGTGAACCAAAGATGGGGTTACGTCAATCTAGGAATGAGTGAACCACGGATGGGTTTACGTCAATCAAGGAATGACTGACCCACAGATGGGTTTACGTCAATTAAGGAATGAGTGAACCACATATGGGTTTACGTTAATCAACGAATGACTGAACCACATATGGGTTTACGTCAATGAACGAATAAGTGAACAACAGATTGGTTGACGTCAATAAATGAATAAGTGAACCACAGATGGGTTAACGTCAATTAATAAATAAGTGAACCACAGATGGGTTTTCGCCAATCAAGGAATGAGTGAACCACAGAAAGGTTTACGTCAATCAAGAAATCCGCAAACCACCGATGGGTAAATATCAATCCATGAATAAGTGAATCACAGACCGGTTTATAATGCCAGTGAGTCCAAAGTAAATGTAGACCAACTTTGTTTGGTAAAGGCAATTTTTTTTTTCTTTGTTTAAATCCTGTATTTCATAAATTGTAAAAGCCAGCCCTCTAAAGGAACATAGTATAAGTTTAAGCCATGTATGACTTGTGGACTCTCCCATCCTTCTTAATTGGATCAATTTATTCCAAAAAATAGGGATGTTTAGTATATTTATTTCTATATTTAGAATATTGCTTACAGAAATTCCTTAAAGCAAACAGCGCAGACCCTGATGAAACGCCGCATCATGCGGCGTCTCATCTGGGTCTACGCTGTTTGACAAGGCCTTTTTTTTTCTAGACGCTAGGCATAATTGGGTTAATGCAGTTGTAAAGCATACGAGACGCCACCCGTAGCTTGATAACGTTAACGGTATTTGATATGGTATAATTGAGACGCGCTCTGTGAAAATAGTTTTAATGCATTTGCGTAAAGTGTCGTCCGAGATAAGCATGTGCAGTTCGCACAGGCTAATCAGCGACGAAATTTTCAGCCTTAACTGGATTTTAGTCAAGAAGAGTCTTTCTTTAAACGAAAAATACAATATAAGCGGAAAATGTTGTCCCTGATTAGCCCGTGCGGACTGCACATGCTAATCTGGGACGACACTTAACGCACATGCATTGCACACCCTTTTCACAGAGCGAGGCTCAATTATAAAACTTTAACGTATATTCTCTTAATTGTGAACAGCATACTGATTATTGTGCTCTGATTTCTTATTACTGGTATCTAAACAAAACATCAATTTATAAAAGAAATAACGCAAGAAATATACAAAAAAGTCGCTAAATACACATAATGATAACATATAAGACTGTGCCATTTAACGTCAGATGGGCACTGAAATAAACCTTTCCAATGGATATGATCATTATGGCTTCATGGCCGCTTCAAGTTACTCGGAATGCCTCAATTATGTATGAAGCGAGATAGTTTGCATATACGTATATGGAATCTCTTGATATCATTCGATTTAAGAATAGTGTCTTAGTTTATCGTGCAATACCTTACATTTAATATGAACATTCAATAATTGCCATAAAGCAAAACATTGTTGTTACCTGCTTGACGCGGTTGTACGGGCTTTGGTGGAAGTGTTGGAGCTGGGGTCGTAGCCTCTTCAACGCAGGGTTCCGGTTGGGCGACTTCCTTGGGCGGTTCCGGTAGGGGTCCGGATGTTAGAGGTCCAGGCGGCTGGACCACATTGGGCTCCTGCGAATTGGACTCTGACGGTGAAATTGATGGTGATTGTGGTTGTTGTTCTTGTTCTTGAGATGGTACTTGTAGGGGTTCACTCGTTTCCGGTACGGCTAAAGGTTTAGCTGTTGACTCTGGTTTTAGGGGTTCTAAAAATTCCGGTAGGGGCGGCGGTTGTAATAGTTCTTGTTGGGGCTGTTCTTGAGGTGGTTGTTGGGGCTGTTGGGGTGTTTTTTTTTGTTGGGGTGGTTTTGGTGGTTGTGGTTTATTAGGCTGCGCTGGTGGCTGTGGCGGCCGTACTGGTTGTTCCGGCTTTTGAGGTTCCTTTGGCTTCTTATCTTTTTCATCCTTGCCCTTGTTTTCTGTATCATCCTTTGGCTTCTTATCTTTATCATTCTTTGGCTTCTTATTTTGATCATCCTTTGGCTTCTTATCGTTATCATTCTTTGGCTTCTTATTTTGATCATCCTTTGGCTTCTTATCTTTATCATTCTTTGGCTTCTTATCTTTATCATTCTTTGGCTTCTTATCTTTATCATGCTTTTGCTTCTCATCTTTCTGCTTATTCTTCTTCTCTTTCTTTTTCTTCTTCAACTCAGCGCCGACAGGCTTTTTAGGCTTCTTAAGCTTATTCTCAGCTACAGCGAGATAAGAATACGTTGAATCATAAAACGGCCATGGCGACATGTTAGCTGTTTGAAAACTATCATAAGTTCCAAAATGTCAATTATTAAACCCAATATTTTTTTTTGTATTTGTAATTGTATTGCAGACATCAACGGTAAAGAACGCTCTTTTTACTACTACATTGTACATATTCGTATTCATAATGCCGTGTATCGGTTTTTGTACAAGTAAGAATGTATCTAAGTATGTAAACTCCCTTTATTTATAGCCAAATGAACGATTACATTTCATTCGAGATAGGCGCACAATCATGATCTCAATCATATACACTGACATGAATGTATGCATATATTTATATATTATTTATTAATACTGAAGTTGGAATTAATCTATTTCATGTTTGTTCATATACTGTACTGTCTATTTTGTATAGAATTAACCATACCATACGTTATAGATTAAGTCAGCATTAACTCTTACAGATGAAATATGTAATGCTATATCAACGATTAAACAACGATTCTATTTATTATCTAATATATGACATATTTAACTGAGCTGCGAAATTGAGTTTTGATTCATTAGAAATCAGTTGGGATCTCGACATTTGTGGCATGTTCTGACAAAACTGGGCAAAATGCTTGTGCGTAAATTGTCATCCCAGAATAGCCTGTGCAGTCCGCACAGGCTAATCAGGGACGACAATTTCCGCTTTTATGGATTTTTCCGTTTAAATGATGTCTCTTCTTGGCAAAAATCCAGTTTAGGCGGAAAGTGTCGTCCCGGATTAGCCTGTGCGGACTGCACAGGCTAATCTGGGATGACACTTTACGCACAAGCATTTTGCCCAGTTTTCTCAGAACACACCACATTTGTTTTACAAGACAAGGATAAATACATGCCTATTGCATTGACCTGTAATTTTAACAATTCATGCTATTGATATTTACTGTGTTTGTTTTTCTAAAATGAAAAAATGAACATGCCGATCGTGTTGTCTTTAAAACAATGAAATTATAATTCCATTTATTGGTAGACTGGTTAAATATTCGATACGCAAAGCATAAGAAGATCGACAAAATGTAGCTAACTATTCGTTGCTAAGTCTATGTAAAGCGTTCTTCACGGAATGATTCGATTTTCAAACAAGGATAATTCTTATTGCATTGAAAAGTGGGACGAAGACTAAATTATATATAGCGACCTATCAGCTTATCTATATGAATGTTACCATTTTCAATAATAACATTCCAAAAAGATTATACATGTATAAGGTATGTTAACGTATGTTAAACATATTTGGCACACATATAGCATGTTTTTGTTTTCTTTCAAATATTTTACGATATCAGTCTAAATGTGATGTATGATACTCGGTCGGCCATCATCGTGAATAGTATACATATCCGTTTAGAAATACTTTTTAGGTCAATATGTCGATATTAAAATACTTACGAATGCATTTGTAGTCTCCTTCGTCGAGTTCGCACTTTTCGTCCTTTGAACATTCTGAAAGCGAACAATTTTAGATTTTTAGGACTCCATAAGGTAACAATTATAAATATCGTTATACGTTGATTGTCTACATGACTTCCCAACGACCTTGTTGCAAAAATATAGACTGGTGTTAAGCCCATAGCATTAAATCCCACTTACTGTTTCTGGCGTAAAGTACATCGCCTTTTGTAAAATGTGTACATTATTTAAACAGGAAACACACCAAAAACAGAATCTAATAAGCTTGTGTTTTGCGTAACATTTTACAGTTACCAAACGAGACATTTAAATATAGTATGTTCATCACACTGTGTGATGGTTTTTTTCTCCAACCTTTTCTTGGAATGAGTATGTGTTTATTGTTGCAATAATTCTTGAACCGCTACTTCAATAGTGAATCAATGTTGAACCTAGCGTTGTGTTCATCATCCCAATGTACATGAAAGTTTTGACAGTTTTTAAAGTTTGAAGCTTACATTTAGAGCCTTGTAAATATATTTAATTATATAGATTTCTGTAACGATTTTTAAAGAAAGACGCATATATGCATGCCGTTTTTTTCTCTCGAATTGTACAAGCCATTTGTCAAAATTTTAATGAGTGCAGCCAAATATTTGCACGAATGAACGTAATCCGTAGTAAAGAACAGTAAATAAAGAAACATACACTCATCGCACACAGCAAAAGGTCTATGAAACTCGTTTAGTAAGATTTTAGTTTAAACCTATTTATTTTAGCTCGATTGCATCGTTTGAAACACTCTCGAGTCCGTTTTCTGGGACTAGAACCAGTACTTGATGTTTATGGGGGAAATATAATGAACGCTCCCACAGTGGGGATCGAACCCGTGAAATAAGATGTTGTGAAAGTACGCACTGTCTGCTTTATCCACTCTTGACTTCTTGGCCTGTGCCCTCTTGCCTTCATCCTTCACACACTTGACCTTGAACTGGCATCCCTTCAACACGATGGTCTCGCCTTTCTAAAGGAAATGTAGAACAATTGTCAAATACCTCGCAATATTGTCTCGCCAATCTTAAGGAAATATAAAGCATTTGTCATATACCTCGCAAGATGGTCTCGCCAATCTAAAGGAAATGTAAAACAATTGTCAAAAACCTCGCAAGATGGTCTCGTCAATGTAAAGGAAAGGTAAATGCAAGATGGTCTCTCAAAACTTAAGGAAAGGTAAAACAATTGTCAAATACCTCGCAAGATTGTCTCGCCAATCTAAAAGTAAGGTAAAACATTTTTCAAATACCTCGCAAGATGGTCTCGCCAATCTAAAGGAAATGTAAAACAATTGTTAAATACCTCGCAAGATAGTCGCGCCAATCTGAAGGAAAGGTAAAACAATTTTCAAATACCTCGTAAGATGATCTCGCCAATCTAAAGGAAATGTAAAACAATTGTCAAATACCTCACAAGATAGTCGCGCCAATCTAAAGGGAAGGTAAAACAATTGTCAAATACCTCGCAAGATGATCTCGCCAATCTAAAGGAAATGTAAAACAATTGTCAAATACCTCGCAAGATAGTCGCGACAATCTAAAGGAAAGGTAAAACAATTGTCAAATACCTCGCGAGATAGTCGTGCCAATCTAAAGGAAATGCAAAACAATTGTCAAATACCTCGCAAGATGATCTCGCCAATCTGAAGGAAATGTAAAACAATCGTAAAATACCTCGAAAGATAGTCTCGCCAATCTAAAGGAATTGTTAAACAATTAGCAAATACCTCGCATATAATTATTGTCCACAAATGACTTTTGCGTTCGTGTAAACGCGGTACATAAAGTCGTAGTTGTCACAAGTAATGTTATGCCCGTATGATCTGTAGGAGGCTAAGAACAATATGAACTAGACATGAACCAGACTTCGGTCGAACTCGGATAAACGCTGTACATATTTATAGTGCTGGCTGCGTGTAGATGTATATTTTTAGTTTTGAGTCTATTTGTAGTCTATTTGTACTTTTAAGTTTAAGTTTTACTCACAGTAAACTAAGTTTTGTCAACTTTAATACTATTAAAAAAAAATATATTGACTCTAAAGGAATTACTAGATGACTTCATATAATAGTGATACGCATTTTTTCGCATTAAATCGCACAAACTCTCATAAGCAAATCTGTATGGGGAAAACTAATAGATGTTGCAGATTTAAGAACAACATTATCAAATAAGTAAATATAATTGGTTACATGTGTATTTATTGACGTGAGTATAGAGGCATCGGTATCTCACAATTCAGGCTTCAAGACAATACCAAGCCGTTAACAACATCGAATTTGT
This sequence comes from Dreissena rostriformis, assembly GCA_007657795.1. Taxonomy (NCBI): domain Eukaryota; kingdom Metazoa; phylum Mollusca; class Bivalvia; order Myida; family Dreissenidae; genus Dreissena; species Dreissena rostriformis. Next base: position 85,904 of record VMBQ01001247.1, read on the forward strand.
ACGGCATTAGTTTAAACCAATTTAGTTAAGCTCGATTGCATTGAAAGCCTAAGGCGTTTTTGAAACGCTATCTAGTCATTTTCCTGGGACTAGAACCAGTCCTTGGTGTCTTTTGGGGAGATTTAAAGAACGCTCCCACTGAGAGGAACGAACCCGTGACCTCCCGATCGCTAGGCGGACACCATAACCACTACGCCACGGCGACCTCTTTTTGTACGGCCTTACCTTCATGTAAATTGTCATCTTTTTCCCGTCAGGCCCGTGTACTTTGGTGGTACAGCCGCAATCCTCCTGCGGGACACACTCCTGCCCCGTGAACATCAGTTCCGGTCTCGAGCACTCGCAGCCCTCTTCCGGTCTGTGCCTGCGCTTCCCCTTTGCGCGAGGATCCTGGGATTTTGAAAAACGATAAACGAGAATTTTTCAATCAACACATGAATAGATATTTATTTAAATTTCCCAAAGTCTAAAGTTTTCCGCCTTTTTTTAAAGTGATTATTGAATATAAATATTGCAAACTCACCGCGCAAGTTGGTGGTTCTTGTTCCAAGTTCGTTGTATAGCGCAGGTTCTTCTCGGCGGGACACACTGCGCCGGCTGTGAACGGTGAACGAGTTACAATTTCTTTAGATAATTTAACTAAACACATTTTACTTGCTTATATTATAGATCTTATGTCTCTTTTTTGGAGCATACTACCGACGTTATTTCAACCTAAATATAGAAATTCATGAAACAATGCAAATTCCATCTTATCATATTGGTCTTTATTTTTTAACCTTGCTTTATTGATGCAATCATTAAAAAATATATAAATGCAAACACATATTTCATGCATATTTCATAATTAACTTCTTCTAATGTTCATTCGCCCACTACGTGTCCCCGAGGACAAATTAATATAATTATAAGTATGTTATTGACAGTTAATAAAAGTGAGACACACTTGTTAAGCTAAATCCTTATTAAAAGATCATTTTATTTTTGAAAATATAAGACAGTATTAATCGTCGATGTGTCCCTTTTTCCAGTATATATATATATGTGTGGGTGAGAAAATTGTTTTGAAAATACAATATTTATTCATTAACGTTTTCATCTTGATATTTATACGTTAACCGAAAAAAATGAAATCATGTTCTAGTACAGATCTCAATGACGTCATTTTGGCGCACTTTTAAAATAGAAATAACGTAAACAAATAAATATTATTAAAATATCGATAGGACCTTTTCACATCCGTATCAGAAAAGTATGTAAACACAACTTCAATTCACTTACTTTTATAACTTTTGCTGAACAATGCAGTGGTAACGCTTTTAAGGTATTTCATAAATAGGTTACACAACGGATATGGTGTGCTATGGTCCCGTATTGACAAACCTTCGGAGGCATGTGCTATTGTGCCAATACTGCCGAAGGTGTGTCAATACGGGCCCATGGTACATAATAGCCGTGTAATAAACTATAAGTATCGGTATCTTTATTTTGTCGAGTAGCTTTTCGTTCCAATGGTTTTATGGACTGGTTCCTTGGCATCTGTATGTTCATAAACGCTGTTAAGTTCCCGCTGCACCGTGACCACAACAGGGTGTAAGCACACAGAAATTGCAATACCCAAGATTTGCAAGGAGGTCAACTAATGCTTTAACTATTTAGGTTGCCTACCAGGGCAGAATTTGTCCGAGCGCCACAGGGGCATTTCACCGTTCTGGTTGCAAGCCTCGGCAAGGGAGGCGGCCGCCTTGCACACGATGTCATCGGCCTTGCGGTCTTCAGTGTTCGTCTGACAGTAGTCGAAGACGCATCCCTGGCAGGATAAGATAGATGCATTTAAGTATTGTTTTCAACACATTTTATTTCATAATTGCAAACAATAACATATAAAATATGGAAAATAACACAATAATAGTATGCAATCTAACAGAGATAATAGTATGCAATCTAACAGAGATAATAGTATGCAATCTAACAGAGATAAAATAGCATGCAATACTTCTAAACATATCTTTATAACAAAAGTCAATGACATACTTTAACATACATATATATGACAGCAAAGTATCTCTGTCTTTACAGTTACATAAAATGTTGTGATGAAAAGGACATCCAAGAAATGTAAAAAGAAAAAAAGCAGAAATTTTCAAGTGTGCATTGACAAAAAAGGATATATAAATTGCAATAACAATTCAAAATATTTGAATAATACACGCGGTAAAACGCTAGCAGCAATTGCAGGGGAGAAGTCACTTTTATCAGAATGAGTTATTTTATTTATTGTAAGCTATTAATTCCAAATAACAACGAAATAACACATATATTTAAATAATACACACACACACACACACACACACGCTATTAAGGCCACAGGATGCTTCATTACGTGAATGACATACAAAAAATGTTCGCATCAATAAACAAGAAGTTCCTATATAAAAGGGAACTGCGACTTCTAAAATAGGCACATTACTTGCAAAGATCAAAAACATCAACACAAACTATACACATTTACATGGTACGATCAAATATGTATATGTTACAATGACGCTGTAGAATGAATTAATACTCGTGTTTACAAATAACATGCAATAAATTAACACAAGCAACCACGTGAATTCGAAAGACATTTGCGTCAAACAATAAGTCATTGTTAAAAATAAGGCCACTAACAAAGGCGTTGCATGCACACGTTTCTAAGATACAATACTACTTCGTTATAAATATATAAATATCTGAGACCTTCAACTGGAGGAATAAATACCTTATAGAGTGCATCCGCTTCTGATTGGAGCTTCTTAACACATTCACCAAGGGGCCCATCCGGATTCCGGATGACCTCGCACTCAGAAGACGCCATTTCGTTTACTTTTATCATGCACTGTTCCGCGTCAGGATCAACCCCTACGTTACAGCTGGGGAATAGAGGAACAGGTCGAGCTCAGTAACAAAACATTTTACACGCCTATGAACTGGAAGTGCGCGTCATGGTCTGTCGCAACTTAACAGCTGCGGGATAAGGAACAGGGGATCAGTAACGGAAAACAACATACAAGGATATACGTTGGAAATACGTGTTTACGTGCTATTAGGAAATGCGTGGCAGAATTTCACAATTGGAGGGGTGTGTGTAGCAGGGTTTGGTATAAGGAGCACTTATACTGCCTTGCTATATGAGTTAGCTTTTATAGCGACGCGATAGAGTGTCTGCCTGATTTGTTACCGGGAGGTCCCGGGTTCAATCCCCATTGTGGTCGATGATTTGTCTGGCTGAGTTACATTTAAATGCACGATTTCATAACCTAGTGTTCAACTATCAGACAACTAGCTTGCCTTGTGTATTCGAGAAGTCTTACTATTTAAAACGGCATCATGACAGTAACACTATTAAGCATTTTATATTAATACGGTATAACCGGTGTGCAAGAGTTTAACAGTTTTGTTAAGGATTCAGTTCTATTGATACATATTTAACAATTGTTTTTTAGGAATATTATCAAATACGATTTGCTTATTTAGCACGTTAGCTGTGCTAATATCAGCAAGTTTATACTGTTTTAAATAGCATATCATATATTATATACAGAAGGAACAACGTGGGTTTTGTGACGTTTGTTAAACTATGCCATTTTATCAGTTTCATTTCTCTCCTTCATATGCAGTAATTATTTTATATATTTTTACGAAGTGTTTCGATATTGCCAATTCTTCCATCAAATCTTTAAACCGAATCTGACACATATTTTATTTAAGTTCAATTCATAGCATCATAACAGTATGGTTCTTTTAACGTTTGGATATATACTTTTACATACCCGGTTTCATTTTGGTAGAATGGGTTGTCAACCAAGAAGCTGTTGCCGACAATGTTCTGCCAGTTGTTCTGGCCATACCGGTCAATGCCATCCGCGTCTAGCATTCTGTTCTTTTTTCCATCGCATTGGCCGCAAAGTCCTTTGTGCAAACAAATAATAAGATGGTTACGCAACATTTCCTCCCAAAAATGTGTTATATCCAGGAAACCATATGCACGTTTGTATTGCACACGTTATAAAGTGCAATGATTGTAAGAACTGTATTATAATTTAATCATGTGAAACCGTATTGCCTTATGCCTGCAGGCCTGACGTTGCGCATGTTGTTTAACGCAATTTACTAGCTTTAACGGAATGAAAGTATTCCCTCCCGATAACAAAAAATCAAATGTACGTTTTGTTTGACCGACGGTTTCTAAATTAGGTACACCTTATATCGCGTCCGTTATTAGTAAAATGCATCATGAACCGTTGCATTGTTCTGTCACGATGCTACACAGATAGGTTGTTACATATACACACAGATATAGTATAACTTAAAGTTATAAAAAAGTGTGAAGGAGCAGAAATTAAGTAGAACAATTTGGATTAGAAAGTATTGAAAAGAAAATCACTTACTAGATAGGGGTAAACATCATTTTGGTATTGAATCAAATTTTTATTAACCTATTGGTAACTCGTGTAATAGTTGAATCAGTACTTGTGTATTTAACTATACAATAAAAACATATTTGGATATCTATTCCTATTAATGTCGCCCCCACTCCTTCTGCAAGAGATTCCAGGTAATAAACTTTTAGGACTAATAATTTATAGGCCAACTACATGTTTGGCTATTTACATTTGTCCGAGTTTTATGTTTATTACTTACAATAAACAAAGAAGAAGATGATACCATAAAAAAGAGCCCCTGTCATACGTTCGACGCGTACGACACTAACAATCTTAACATCGATATCATTATATCAATATGAGGTAATAATGTGGTAACATATTAAAATCTAAAATAGTGTTGGATAGTTATATTGAAATTTAAAATAGAGTTGGATAGTTATTTTAAAATGTAAAATTGTGTTGGATAGTAATATTGAAATGTCAAATAGTGTTAGTAATATTGAAATGTAAAATAGTGTGGAATAGTAATACTGAAATGTAAAATAGTGTTGGATAGTAATTTTGAAATGTAAAATAGTGTTGGATAGTTATATTGAAATGTAAAATAGTGTTGGATAGTAATATTGAAATGTAAAATAGTGTTGGATAGTTATTTTGAAATGTAAAATAGTGTTGGATAGTAACATTAAAATGTAAAATTGTGTTCGATAGTAATATTGAAATGTCAAATAGTGTTAGATAGTAATATTGAAATGTAAAATAGTGTTGAATAGTAATACTGAAATGTAAAATTGTGTTGGATAGTAATATTGAAATGTCAAATAGTGTTAGATAGTAATATTGAAATGTAAAATAGTGTTGAATAGTAATACTGAAATGTAAAATAGTATTGGATAGTAATATCAAAATGTAAAATAATGTTGGGTAGTAATATTGAAATGTAAAATTGTGTTGGATAGTAATACTGAAATGTAAAATAGTGTTGGATAGTTATATTGAAATGTAAAATAGTTTTGTATACTAATATTAAAATGTAAAATTGAGTTGGATAGTAATATTGAAATGTCAAATTGTGTCAGATGGTAATATTGAAATGTCAAATTGTGCCAGATGGTAATATTGAAATGTAAAATAGTGTTGGATAGTAATATTGAATTGTCAACTAGTGTTGGATAGTAATATTGAAATGTCAAATAGTGTTAGTAATATTGAAATGTAAAATAGTGTGGAATAGTAATACTGAAATGTAAAATAGTGTTGGATAGTAATTTTGAAATGTAAAATAGTGTTGGATAGTTATATTGAAATGTAAAATAGTGTTGGATACTAATATTAAAATGTAAAATAGAGTTGGATAGTAATATTGAAAGGAAAAATCTTGTTGGATAGTAATATTGAAATGTAAAATAGTGTTAGATAGTAATATTGAAATGTAAAATAGTGTTGAATAGTAATATTGGAATGTAAAATAGTGTTAGATAGTAATATTGAAATGTAAAATAGTGTTGGAGAGTAGTATTAACATGTAAAATAGTATTGTATAGTAATATTGAAATGTAAAATAGTGTTGGACAGAAATATTAAAATGTATAATTGTGTTGGATAGTAATATTGAAATGTAAAATAGTGTAAGATAGTAATATTGAAATGTAAAATAGTGTTGGATAGTAGTATTGAAATGTAAAATAATGTTGGGTAGTAATATTGAAATGTAAAATTGTGTTAGATAGTAATACTGAAATGTAAAATTGAGTTGGATAGTAATATTGAAATGTCAAATTGTGTCAGATGGTAAAATTGACATGTAAAATAGTGTTGGGATAGTAATATTGAAATGTAAAATAGTTTTGGATAGAAATATTAACATGTATAATTGTTTTGGATAGTAATATTGAAATGTAAAATAGTGTTGGAAAGTAATATTGAAATGTAAAATAGTGTTGGGTAGTATCTAACCTGTTGGATCTGATGCGAACTCCGCGGGCATGGAGACAAACGCCTTTCCAGCGCCATCGTGGCCCGCAGAGAGGCTACAAAGCTTGTTCTTCACGACGATGTATTTACCATCGTTATAGACTACAAACTTATCTCTATTGATTTCTTCCGCCACGGTGACTTCAACTCCATCAATCTGAAAATGTTCATGTGCATGCCATATAGAGAATAATAGGTTAGTGTTGATTATAGATCAGGTGTATCTTGCGAGGCTTAGAAAACAAAAAGCACGAGCCTTGGCGAGTGCTTTTTCGTTTTCGTGCAGAGCATCATAAACCTGATCTATAATCAACACTAACCTATTATTCTATTAATCCCACTTTTTATTCAGTAAACCTTTTTATTTAAACAAAATTGGTTTAATTGGATAATTTCGATGGATTTATGACGTCATTTTGTTGAAAAAATGACGTCCTTTCGTGCCGTGGTTTATAGCAGAAATTTAATCAACGGGCCTTTAATCAACCGAATTCGCTGTAAACGTGGGATAAACAATATTTTCACACTGAATACACACACGTGTAAATGATTGTTAATGTAGGTAAAGGAAAGTCAATGGAAAAAGAATACATACTTAAAACATCAAAAGTTACATTTATAGTCTTTTAATTGAACACTTTGTGTGGTAAGTTTCGAGATGCGTTTCTCATTTATGCACGGACAGTAAAACAGTTCTATGTTATAATTTGTATCAGCAAGGTTTGTTTTAGAAAAAATGAGATTTAATTGTATCACCTCAAACACCGAATAACGCTCATTTAATCGGTTCTTTTTATTATCCGAATGCATTGTTCTGCCTATCGCGACTATTTTAGAACATGATATAATTATTAAGTATTGTAGCCATTAACCTGCCAACTTAAAACTTTATAAGTGTGTCGTGTTCTGAGAAAACTGGGCATACTGCTTGTGCGTAAAGTGTCGTCCCAGATTAGCCTGTGCAGTCCGCACAGGCTAATCCGGGATGACACTTTCCGCCTAAATTGGATTTTTGCTAAGAAGAGACTTCATTTCAACGAAAAATGTCATAAAAGCGGAAAGTGTCGTCCCGGATTAGCTAGCTGTGCGGACTGCACAGGCTACTCTGGGATGACACTTTACGCACATGCATTATGCCCAGTTTTCTCAGAACACGACACAATAAGTTCCGATCACAACTTCCGAACGTTGCTGTTACGAACATTCATGAACATTCACATCATGACTTTCTTATCAGAGTAATTTTGTAATTAGCACGCATACTGCATCTTTCTTATTATGTCGCATTACAATTTCCAATGTATGTTGTTATGAACACGCATAGCATGACATTCTTATTGGGCTGGATCACACCGTTCGAGCTATGTTGTTACGAACATGCAGACCATGTCTTTCTTATTAGGTCGCATTTAACTTCAGAGTTAGGTTGTTATGGACACGCATAGCATGACATTCTTATTGGGCTGAATCACAACTTCCGAGTTATGTTGTTATGAACATGCCTACAATATGTGTCGTGTTCTGAGAAAACTGGGCAAAATGCTTGTGCGTAAAGTGTCATCCCAGATTAGCCTGTGCAGTCCGCACAGGCTAATCCGGGACGACACTTTCCGCCTAAAATGGATTTTCGCTAAGCAGAGACATCATTTAAACGAAAAATTCCATAAAAGCGGAAATTGTCGTCCCTGATTAGTCTGTGCGGACTGCACAGGTTAATCTGTGATGACACTTTACGCACATGCTTTTTGCCCAGTTTTCTCAGAACACGCCACATTTTCTCTTGAGATTCCGATCATTACTTCTGAGTTATATTGTAATAAACATGCATACCATGACTGCCTTATTAAATCGGAATACACTTTCTGCGTACTGGTGACATTTACACGCATACCAAACATTTCTTTATAATTCGGAAACTTTCGAGAAATGTTGAAATTAACATGCATACCATGACTCTCTTATTTGGATAGATCACGATTTCAGACTTGTGGATATAGATGTACATTTCTTTTGCCACTGAAGCGGTTCCCTTTGAAGTAAGTTTGTTCTTGATGTACACCGTCATATGGCAATCCGCGTCCTCAAGTTCGAACAGCTGGTAGGTGCAAGGGCCCTGGAAGTTGTACTTGACCTGGTTGAAGTTTATGAAGTGCGGATCACCCCAGAGGCTGCAATGGCATGTTCCTGAAAGACGCATAAAACGTTGACTTGCGCTTCTGAAACTTTGAAATACAATCCCCCTCCCCCAAAAAAAACAAAAAAACAACAACAACAAAACAGCAACAACAACAACTAGGAAATATACAAAAGAAAACAGAACTGAACACAGACACTTGAGATTTGTTTATGACAATACAGTGTATTTGAAATAATTTACGCCCATTTGCTAGTCAAAATTTGCGCAGACTCGTGTTTTTATAAATTCTTCTCATTATATGAGTTGTATCACCAATTCATTTATCAGAAACTGATCAATTAACATAACCGATTGCGTTGGTATAAGTATTTACATATAGTATAAAAGAAACACATTTCTTAGTAATATTGAATTTGCAGATTTGCCGAACACACACAACAATACAGCGAAGTTTTGATTAGCTAGTGTGATTCCCAGTGTAATTAAGACCGCTATCTTTCAACAGACTGCATTTTACGTTTTCCAACTACGTTAAGTTTTACATCCCGGTGTATTGCGCCGTTTAAATGTTGCCAGGTCAATGCTACGAATAAGCAGGTTGTTGATCATTTCTTGAAGTAAGTCGCAATAAATTAGTATATACCGTATCTATTATGCAACGAAACGATCCGTATTTCTCACGCATGCGTTTTCTAGATCCCCGGATCGTATTTGAGAAAAAAAATATACTGGTTCATCACAAGAAACAGGCTGGCAAATCTGAATACAAGCCAAAAGGTTTTGTTTTATACAATACGGCTTAAATAGATTTGAGCTCGCTGTGACGTAGTGGATATGGTGTGACAAGAGGTCACGGATTCGATCGTCATTTTTGGATCGTTCTTTTGATCTCCCCCAAAAATGGCAGGTACTTGGTCTACTCAGGAAGCGAACTCGAAAGCGATTCATTTAGCCTTTGGCTTTCGATGCAATCGAGCTAAAATAAATAGGTTTAAAACATTTTTTTGTTTATTTCTTACAGTCTTATTTTATGAATATAAAAATTGGTTTTTGGTTTAAACTGTGTCTTTCAATACGTACGTTCACAGGTCTCAATGCCGTCCCCTTCCAACCCTTCTTTACAGCGACACGCTTGTCGTCGATTGGCACCGCTTCCTGTTGTTACGCACTCCGCTTGAGGGTGGCAAAGGTCGTTGTCGGGTCCACAGCCGCCTGTTGTTAAGGTTCAAACACACAGTTATAATTATACACATTCATATTAGCAATGCTTTTCTTAGTACATAACTATTTTTCTCCCTACAAACTGACTGCTTACTACACCTAATGAATAAATCAAGTTATTAGATGAAGTTATAAGCTGTTTAAGGCTAACAGTAAGCAAACAAAAGTGCCAGAATTCAATTAAACCAACATGATATGTGTCGTGTTCTGAGAAAACTGGGCAAAATGCTTGTGCGTCCGCACAGGCTAATCAGGGACGACAATTTCCGCTTTTATGGAATTTTTCGTTTAAATGATGTCTCTTCTTATCGAAAATCCAGTTAAAGTGGAAAGTGTCGTCCCTGATTAGCCTGTGCGGACTGCACAGGCTGATCTAGGACGACACTTTACGCACATGCATTATGCCCAGTTTTCTCAGAACACGCCACAATATGACGACCGCCATTGACCTCGAAAGTTATCGTCATAGAACTTTTTCCTATTCCTAAAATGAGCTTGTGTACAAGCAGTTGAAATGAATCAAGTATCAAAATTGGTAAAATGATATAAACAATTATTGATACCTCAACACGTGATTATTTTTATATCAATTCAGATTGCTTTTTCTTCGTCGTAGTTCACAGCGTTTCACATCCGAAGTCGTAGGACGAATATTTATATTAACACTTATCTTGTATAAATTGTTGCGAGAGACACGATCGCATGCCATATAAACATGCTAACTAGATACAACCTGTTAATGTGTTATGCTAAGTATTTGCTTTTATCCCATCATCAGACGTGCGTTGACGGTATAACACCCCATGGAATAAACTAGCCTCTATCCCACCTTGTTGAATAAACCTGTCCCGTGCTATTTTTAGATAATTTGTGGGTGTTTCCAAAAATTGCAAGCCTCGCGCAACCATGGTTCTTAGCATCGCATGATAAACTTGATCTTTATACAGCACTCACATAATATTCTATATATATTCCTTAGTCAAAGTGATGAAAAGCTTTTCATACCGATACACTGTTCTCTGCCGTCGCCGACGAGGTTTGCGTTGCACACGCAGTCATAGGTACCGAGGGCGCGGTTTACCTGGCACGTGGCGTCCTTGTGGCACGAGGAAAGGTTTTTCACGAGCTCCAATTTGTCCTCACCGAAGCATTCCCAGACCTCTCTACAATCTGGCATGTAGACAAGATCTCCTTTCTGAAAAATAATATGTCAGTGAAAGAATGCATAGAGCATGCCGTTCAATAATCTCATCATTTAACCCAGTTATGCCGAGTGGACTCATCCTCAAAATTGGATCAATTTATTTCCAAAATTAGAGATGTCTAGTATATTTATTTCTATATTTAGAATATTTCTTACAGAAATTCCTTTACTAGTAAGCAAATAGCGCAGACCCTGATGAGACGCCGTATCATGCGGTGTCTCATCGGGGTCTACGCTGTTTGCCAAAGCCTTTTTTTGCTAGACGCTAGGCATAAATGGGTTAATTGTAAGGGTAAAATTTACGTCAGTTACTGGAGCAGATTATGTCCTAGAGGTTATACTGTGATAATTTATACGCTCATGGCGTAATTAGGTTTAGTTTGCTTAGTCTGGCTGTTGTCAAAATAACTTTATTTCAATTTAAAAATATCATTTAGTCTTTAGTTTGTGTTATTATCCTTGTCATATTAAACTGGTTAATACTTTTTACGTCATGGTTTGACTATCAACGATTGTTAGGTAGCGAGATTAAAGGATACGACACTTCAAAAAAAAATATCAATAACGCATTCTTAAATAGTCAAACAATTGTCAGTTGTACAACCTAGCGTTCCTGTGTATTGAACATCGCGTGTAATTGCTTATCTTAAATCGGCTACACCACAACTGTTACAATAAAACAATGACATATCTACAGCACATACATTGTAGTAAGTATCTATGTAAGCACAGCCGCACTCATGTTCCGGAACGCATCTGGTCCCTGACCGTACGAATCTCTCGCTACAAGCGCATCCACTTCGAGCTGTGAATGGACTGGGGATGGTGCTTTCAACGCATGTCCCTTCAATGGGCAACTCGGCGTAGTATTGCTCGTTTTCGCCACACGTTGGAACTGCATGAACACAGATAAGAGAATTATATGTAGGATGCATTAACCATGCATATCATCAGGGTTGCAATTCGTTCAAAAAATTATAATGACATGTAGGATGCATAAACTATGCATATCATCAGGGTTGCAATTCGTTCAAAAATTGATAATGCTATGTAGGATGCATAAACTATGCGTGTTATAAGGCTTGTAACATTCGTTCAAAAATGTGTTCGATTATACATTATTGATAAGAAAAATTTGAGTATTGAAGTATTTATGAATAAACTTTAAACACAAAATACAAACCGTGTTAATTTTCTAAACAAAAGTATTTTTCTGTTCCTGTAAAAGGTACTGAACGAATCAAAAGCACTTTTAACAAAATATACATGTAACACATAGCCCTTAGGCTTATTAAAAGAACGTGAATGCTTATAAAAAGTATAAAAAAAACAATCAGAATAAACTAACATTTTTCAAGCATTTTTTTGAAGGCACACTTATCTACAAAAATGGAATCGTTATTTATATTTAACGTCGTAAAATTTCATTCTTAATTACCTTATGAACAATTAAGCAACGCATTTCTTAGATCACTCACCACAGTTCGTGTCGATTCTCCACTCCGGAAGTGTGATTCCCTGTCCAAAGAGCTCCGTGTCGAGGGTCTCAAAGTATTGACAGGCACCACGTGAGGGGTCGCGTTCGTTCATCACATCTTCACAGCCGTCGAATACACAATCAAATAGGAGTTCCTCTATCTTGTCCCGTACAAAAGCCTGTAATCCAGAATAGTGACATGAATAAGGGTTGCCATTGATTACCCTTAACCCCTTTTAACTGCTTGTATCACACGGAAATGCATCTTGTTAACTCGGCCTGTAACTGGTATTCAATGCTTAGTCAGGAAATCAGTCATTCCCCGGACTGGCTCCATTGCACTTAAAAACGTAAGTACATTAATTTTCGAAATGCTTTTATCGCCTATTTGGCTATTGCTGAAGTGAGAACTTACTCAGCACCGTACTCGACACAATATAGACAAATGAATGAACACTTATAGACATTGCATCATTTCATAGAATTATACAAAAACAATTACCATCTGAGCTGTTGTAAGAGCATCAAACGCTCCGGCGGCGAAGGATGCTTTCACAGTTTCAAAATTCAGAAAAGCACACTTTTCTTCCGCTATTTTTCTTGATACTTCATCACATGTACTTTCCAAGGCTTCTTGCGGAAAGGGATCAGAACATCTGCAATCAAACTAAAATTCACTACCGAAGCATACACCAGCATAGCTAAATTTAAAATCAGAGCAAATGTAGCATCAGCATGAAAATATTGACATTGGGATAGTTTTGTTATGAAGGGGGTTATGCTCCAGTTTATGCATGCTGCTTTCAGACATTATTGTGTAAATATCTTCCATATGAAGTCTGCTACATTGCAACAGCAGTTTTCTTTCTTGCATTAACTGTACAAACAATTCATCGTTCATGCTTCTTAATGCTATGTGTTCAGTCCCTTCATGCACACCATTTATATTTGCGTATAATGGACACGTGCTTTCAACCTTTTATTGCTTACTGCAATTTTAAAATGTTACTTGTGTCGTGTTTTGAGAAAACTGGGCAAAATGCATGTGCGTAAATTATCATTCCAGATTAGCCTGTGCAGTCCGCACAGGATTATCAGGGACGACAATGTCCGCTTTTATGGAATTTTTCGTTTAAATGATGTCTCTCCTTAACGAAAATTCAGTCTAGGCGGAAAGTGTCGTCCCGGATTAGCCTATGCGGACTGCACAGGCTAATCTCGGACGACACTTTACGCAATTGCATTATTCCCAGTTTTCTCAGAACACGACACAAATTCTTTGGTCGTCATAGTGACTTTGACTTTGTCTCGACTGAATGTGGGGGCGCTTTACGGCCTCGTTGATCTTTCTATGCATGTATTGCTTTATTACATAACCAGGAAATCAGTAAAACCAGTAAGAAATGTGACAATGTAGCGCAAATTATTAGTGTACGATAATTTCCGGGTATACTGTGGCAGTATACTACTTTTTTCGAAACACTATTTTTGTCGTTCGAGCTGGTTTTTTGCAAAGTTAATTCCGTAGAGAGATTTTTTCTTATAGAATAGTAAATAAATAAAGAGTATAATTTATTTGCAAATGTCAAAACGTACGGACAATTGGACGTAAGATCACGTGGTTAGTGAGCGGTGCTCACGTATGTACATTTGAGTGTGCGCGTGTGTGTGCGTTTATATGTACCATTCAAGTGGTATTTTTTATCACTATCAGTGCATTCTAAGAGTACGCATTAATTGTGGGGCAATAGGGGCACGACCATACAGATATCCTTACCGCGTTATCACAACTTCGCTGTAGTTGCAATGCAGCCACATTGCTTGTGTGATATGTCAGCACTTAATGTGCTACTTGTAGATTATTAACCTATATTTAGTATATTTGTTTTTAGAGACCTACTCAGACAGGGTCACACAGCGCACTTTACCAACGGTTTAAATTTGCCTTAATAAAGGAATTTGTGAGACTATGGTGGATTTAGTCATCGTTCTCTCATTTAAGACTAACCGATATAATTTATTGAATATTTGTCCTAACCATCATAGACACCTACCCGCTTGTGCTGGTCGTATGACGATCTACATTTTTACTGGATGTTTGCAAAACAATGCCCGCATTTTATTAATAAATTTATCCTTGGCAAAAATATATAGTCTCCTTTGCGTTTTGCGTCACATAGGTGCAATTCCGAAAAATGAGAAAACAGTACATTTGTCAACGGTGACACGTGTTCAAATAAAACTGGCTTATTATCACTTAATTTCCAAAATATCATGAAATGTATGTCATGACGTTGTCACGAAGAAAAAGAAAATAGTCAGTTAGCAACAGTTCCTTCCATGTTTGGGTGTGAAAAGCTCAGCCTAAAGAGTTAAATCTTCCAACCTCTTAAGAACAGGCCACCATGTCTTTTTGGTAACAACATTGTGCGTAAGGCTGCTATTTTACAAATGTCTAATGGACGAAAAGCAGAACCCCCACAGGGCATGTAACTATGAACATATTCTTGGCAGGGGAAAGAAAGATTGACACCTATAAATCAGTCAATCATATAAAAATTACTTACAACATACTCCATTAATAGTGTCTGAACAATTTCAAACAAAAGATCACACGTGTCATGTATTTGATTTTGAAAAAAAAACACGGGTTTATGTTTGAGATGGATATTAGTCCTTAATAATAACTAAATGAGCAGTATAATTTTCGCGGTAGATGCCGGACTCGATTATTTATTACTTGCTCAGAAAAAAAATGTTGACAAGGCCATCCAAAATCTTGTTCGATCAAGTGGTTTACTAAACACAACATGCGACAAACTTACTACAACATTTGAAAAACACCTTAATTCGTTAAACATCTACACTCACATTGCGTTTTCAGGGTTGTTTTGTGGTACAAGCCAGCTGTGACCAAAGCTCTCCATATTGCATTTGCCGTTGGCGTTGAAATTTAGTCCTTTGGGTGACATGCAGTCATCCGTCTTATTCCCATTGCCTGTGTTATTCAAACATAAGTATTTGTTACGGTTCTATAGATAATAATTCACCCGAAAACAAATCGTATTGCACTTGGCCTAAACACAGTGGTCGAATTATGTTCAGAAATGTTGTTCTATTGTTGGAGAAACTGCAGATGAATAACATGCATTTACTTAAATTAATTGGAAACATACAATCTGATTGTATAATTATATGTATATGTGTTTTTGTTAAAATGTTTTGTTCTAATGTCCATATTTTAAATTCAACATCAAAATGCACATTAACGCCGCGTCAATAACTTCTTACGGAGCAGGTAACATTACTTAAATGGATATCTCCATTCTATTGAAAGATTCAAGTTTGGTGTAAGTTTTGATGATTATTCTGAATGATACAAAATACTGCTGGAAAGGCAACAATGGTAACATTCTAACCCGCATCACTATAAAGCTTTGTCTTACAAAACCAATGGCACACACGATTTTAAAGGAACTTGTTCACAGATTTTGGCATGTTTTGCAGTTTGTCTTTAGATGCTTGAAATTGATGTATGTGAGCATCAGAACTAAATGCTCCAGTATAAAGCAAGAATAAAAATGAATGAACGAAACAAAATGTCATCCACACTGGGGCTCCAACCACTGAACATTAGAGTAATATAAGCGCTCCTCGTAATGTCACAAAATATAACGATAACAACAGAACTTTCCAAATTATTCGATTGTTCGCGTTTGTAACGCTTTATAATTTTCAGGTATTCAAATCGTCAAAAGATGCATATAATGGATATTTTAGAGCATGTTTAAGGTTCAGTATTACTTTTTCCTCGCAAAAATTATAATTACAATTAATTGTTTTGTTCAATTTTGTCAATTTACCAAAACGTGTATAGGCCCATTTAACAAATACTTATGACTGAACTGAAACTTACAGTTGCCACACAAGCCGTCTAGGTTTTGTCCCAGAGCCCGTGGTACTTTAACGAATAGTTTGTTATTTCCATCATACGTGACCTCGACCCCACAATCAGTGGTAAGCTTGTAACCCTTGCCGTGCAAGTTGACATTGAAGCCTGCGCCATTGACAGGAGCTTCAGAAGACTTATCGTTGACCTGCAAAGAACGCCATTCATTCATTTGGCGGGATCATTTTGTATAAATTATAAATTAAAGTATAAATTAATCTTTTTTGCAAGGAATTATATGTAAAATTATAACTTCTAGTTTTTATTCTATTTGAGTCGACCTTTTACATATAAACTATTCATGTATTAAGCAAAAATAAAGCAATTTTAATAGTTCAAATTACAAATGCTTCGTTATGTACCACTTAACCTGTTTTCTGGCTTTATTCTTAATAGTAAAGTATTTAAACTACTTTAAGGAACATTCAAAATATTAAGACTGCAATTTGACCTGTAAAAATATTGCAACTAGGAATTCAGGTCTGTGTGGTTTTGTTTTTAATGCTGTTGACTTTTCGTTAAATTGTTGTTTGCTGGACGATATCTTTTTAACGATATATGTATTATAATTTGTTTCAAAAGCTCTGGTCAGTGATATTTTATTCAAGGGACCACTGGTAAATAATTTCTTAAAACAAATAATCATACGAATGTATTGATAGCATACCGTGAGATCCATTTTAGGTCCCAGGATAACCGTTTGCCCATCGGAAAGCGTAACAACAGCGTACCGTAGAATCGAAACGGACGTGTCGCCATTTCGGTATTCATTCTGTACATCGACTCTTAAAACAACAACAATTCATATGTGAGGGTCCCTCATTGCTCACCTGATTCAAATTGGGACTGAATGTTGTATACTGTTGTTGTAAATTACCTTCTTATTTGGAAGGTATCATTTCGATTATTAGTGTATATACATGGGGTTTGTTAACTTCATCGAGTATATTAGTAATTTGGTAGGTAATTGTATGCTCAAAATTTAATAAGTTAATGATATAAGTTACTACTTTCATTTCGAATTAGTTTAATAACATTCTGAATTGTTCTTAGTTCAGATCTAAAAGCAGTATATTTAAATGACATCGATTAATGTTCAGAAGAATCCTATTTTTTTACCCATAAATCGAAATTGTAAAAGCAATTCGCACATTCGTAAGAGTATGACGATTTTGCAGGAAATCGTCAGCTTCTCTAAAGTGCTATTATTTTTAGTAAAAGTCTCTTAACCAATCAACATGAGGAATTTAATCGCTGAGGTTAAGTTATTTAGAGAGGCAAATGAGGCTGAATCGTTAACCCCCCATGACTCCGTATTGGCATCAATGATAGTCCTAAAGGCAAAAGAGCCATGTCCCTGGCGGCCATGTCTATTGATTGAAATTCAATAACTGAAATTATAATGTGCTTATCAATACAATACATGCAATTCTAATTAAATGCGTGAAAGACGAATTAAGACGAATTAAGGCTTTAATTAGTAATACAATTTGCATTGATGTAATCAATATTGTTTCCGTCTTGCGATCGGAATATCAAGTACTGTACTGTAAACCGATTTCAGATAATTACTATTTGCTGCAAACCGGTTTTCGACAGCCACTTGAAATTGAAATATGGCTACATATTATTACCTGAAATTGCATTCCATTTTCTCGAGGACGTCTCGCTCTGTCAGGACGTACATGCACGGACCTTGGAAATGCAGCTTGCAGTTTTTGCATCCTTCGGCGTCATACTGGGTGTAATGAGGGTCTCCGACGGCACTACACGTGCACGCCGCTGTCACACAGGAAGCATCAGTTCAATACATGGGATTGCACTAATTTTACGTGCATCTACTTATGTCATTAAAACCGTCTTATTCAAGTGCATAATGACGGAATTCTATCGAAATACAATTGGAATGTCTCGCACTAGTTAAAAAGCTGAATAACAAAACTCCAATGAAGATATACATTAAACAAACAACAACAACAACATCGAATTAGTGATAAACTTACGGATACAGGTCGTTCCGTCACCGGTAAATGCGTCGAGGCATGTGCAGTTGCCTGTTAGTTTGTCACATACAGAGTTCGGCCCGCATTCTTTACAAGTTTTCGCGGTTTGCTGTTTCGGTGTTTTAGTCATTTTAATTTTTCGAGGTGGTGTTGATTCCTTTAGTAGTATATTTTTTAAAGGTTTTGGTTTTGCAGTTGTTTTCTTTGCATGTCTGGCAGTTTTCTTTTCATGTTGTTTTTTACCTCTTTCAACATGGATTTCGTCTCTACTGTTAGAACCAGCTTCACTGTTAGAACCACTTGCTGAGCCAGATACGCCTCCGCTGTTAAAACCAGGTTCTGAATCTGATGAGCCGCTTTGGTCTCGACTGTTAGAAACAGCTTCACTGTTAGAACCACTTGAGCCAGATACGCCTCCACTGTTAGAATCAGTTTCTGAGCCGCTTTTGTCATCTTCAAATCCCAACAGTGTATCAGCTTGTCCACTAGATCCAGTATCATCATGTCCACTAGATTCAGTATCATCATGTCCACTAGATTCAGTATCAGCTTGCTGTCTTGCTTGAGCTTGAGCTTGACATTAAAAACAAACGATATGCCACTTTATGCCGACATAAACAGCGGGTAACGATTATTTTATATATCTTCTTAAAACGTGTTAAGTATTACTATTTGGAATGCTGAATCGACAACTGCACATAACCAATTTAATTAAAAACTTACTACATACATGTCTTGTCATGATATTATATGTAAATGTATGTTTTCATTTTCAGGACCGTGCTTACAAAACTTCAAATGGTCTGATGTGGTTCACAATTTTGCTCCGTGTTATTTATCTGTAAATATGTTATTATCTCTTAATGTTTATTTGCCGAAAATTGTCTAACATGGGCGGGAGAGGCCTCTGCAAATTATAGACATCATTAATATCATTATTATTACTTCTTGTTTCAATTTTTAAAAATACATTGTTAATAGCTAAAATTATGTAATTTGTGTATCAAGGCATTGGTAACTACATAAATCTCGTGTGTATTATGAATTAATAGATTTCTTGTATGATACCTACATGTTCACAGAGTTATCACGATGGCACGTTTCGTGATGGTTAATATTTGTAGAAGTAGTTAAATCGACATGGATGAACAAAAATGCAAGTACGCATGCGCAGGCGCATTATTAACAACTGCATTTTTTCTTGGATAACTAAGTTTTTATTAGGGCGGGGTTTTGTCGATGAATGTTTAAATCTTACAAAATCATTCAACTTAACAAACATATTCATCATTTAAGACCATTTCGTAACGATTTAAGAAATATATTATGATCAATGAAGTTGCATAGCTGAGTAACGAAATCTTCTGCACATACAAGTGGCGAGTCCAGTACAATATCATGGCATAAAAAGGTACACTCGGAAAATTAAATGTTTGTCCAACTCTACTATTCTAACCATTTGATCGTTGGTGTATACTATTGTAACTATTAAAAAAACATTGTCAAGGCAACAGCTGGATTCTCACTGATCTGTTTATGAATATTTTATTTCAAGTGGTCTTAGAAACGTGAGTATATAAATAAAACAATGCGTTACGACGTACATATTTGCTTGTATTTTAAAACAAAAAACATGCACAAAAAAACACAATTTATATAGGCAATGTTTTTTTTCTGATCAAATATTAAATACATTTTCTCTAGATAACCTGATTTTTTTGTGAGAAAAACAACATCTTTTCGTGTTTTTTTTATATTTTGATAAATAGTTGCCTGTTATATTTAATAAATTGTGAATTTGTTTTGTCTTGTATCCGAAAGACTGTAAGAGTGTTTTTTGGCGTTTTTATTGTTGTAAGCTGTTAAAAAATATGAGCGAGTTTTCTAAGAAAACTAGGCTTAATTCATAAGCTTAAAATGTCGTCCCAGATTAGCCTCTGCAGTCCGCAAAGGATAAAAAGGAGCAACACTTTCCGCCTAAACTTTCGTTTGGAAGAGACGGCCTTTAAACGAAAGATTCCATAAACGCGGAAAGTGTCGTCCCTGATAAACATGTGCAGACTGCATAGACTAATCTGGGATGACACTATACGAATATGCATTAAGCCAATATTTACCAGAACACGGCTCATATAAGTACTCATACAGAGCGAAGGTAATTTAACTTGCCGGTATGGATGCTATCCTAATAATGAAATGATGCATGGAATCATCAAAAGCTTACCAGAATGTCAACATATTTGTTCATTTCGTAAGATATCCAAATTTAACTACTTCATATATAGGCGGCTACTATAATCAAATGACATACATTCTGCAAGTGCACTTGTTAACTCTAGATTATAGAAATGAAATGATAAATATGTATAGATTACATATAGCCCAATAATGAAAAAACAAAATGACACCAACTTGTAAACGATTATAATAACTACAACAAACACACCGAGAACGTTTATCTTACCATAAGACGAGAACCCAAGGCAGGCTACCACGCATACCAAGAACAAACGCCGGAACTCCATGGTGGAAATTCCTAGATCGCTATGGGGTCTGACGTGTGCTCTCGATTTATATACCGGCAAGTGGTCCCGTTAAAGCCAGAATGTCCTATTATCATTATCTGCACAAATAATGAAACCCCTTCTGTTTCTCATCGGGCGACATTTGACGTGTAGTGTACCGGGTGTGCCCGCCGGTATTGCGCGTTTTTATTTTTCATTATTTTTATTATTGGGCATAATTAGTGTGGAGGAAAGAACCCATGGTTTTACTATCAAGCAATACGTGGCCGTTGTGTTGTTCAACATATTTTCTGTATATCTTTTTAGTAAGTTGTCAATGGAGCCGCTCCAATTTGCAAAAAAGTTTTAATACACGCGTTAGCTGGTACTGCCTCTGGAGGAACTCTAGTGCGTGTGCCGTAAGCGCGTTCAAACATAAACATTATTAAATTCATTTATAACATTTTTATTTCTTTGGAATAGATTTAATTTACTTTCTTCAGAAATGAAGCCATTTAAAATGCAGTTTGTTTATTTTTTGCGTTTATAATAAGTTTGAAACGTCAACAGACCACAATAATTTTTATTTAAATCTATAGATCTTGTAAAACTTCATTATGATTTTATATTGCATGCAAAGTTAAAGATCGCATACCATCCTATGGTCATAGATGTATTTACCTTAAAATTACACGTTCGTGGTCATGCTATTGAGACCATAATTATTATGTATCTGTCATCATCTAAACATGACACCTATAATGTAGGGCATCAATTCGCGCCCTAATATATAAAAACAAATTATACAACAACAACAACAACAACAACATTTATTTCGGCAATTAAGCTACAAATAAGCTTCTAGCCTCCAATTTGATAAGCAAATGGTAATTCTTCAGTTAAAGATTGCTGTGATTGTTAGTTGAATATGGAGGAAGAAAGATATGAGTATCACAGGTCAACGAACGTGATGGTAACGTTAGTGTTTTATGGTTATTATCTATGTTTTTGCATACATGACAATAATATAACGAAATCGCTTTTTGGCATTATGAGAAAACTATTTAGAATATATAAATATTACAATATTACAATAGCGCATGCTTTTTGACATAATGAGAAAACTATTTTTACTATTAACATAGTAGAACTAAAACTAATATTTCACATACACAACCAATAAATAAAATGATGCATGTTATCGATGAACAAAAGTTGAATAATGTACATATATATATTAGCATCTTAAAACTAGTATTTCACATACACAATTAACACATGAAATGGTGTATGTTATCAATGAGAAAAGCTGAATAATGTTCATATATACAGACAATAAGTTAAGTTAATTAGTAGTTCAATTTTCCTTGACGTTTGAAGCAATAATAATTATTTTTGCGCGTTCGTTAAATGCTTATAAGTTCTTCTCTTAGTCTACCTGCATCGTAAATATATTTTGCAATTTGAAGTAGTTCATATTTATTTGTAGTTGACATGAGCGCTTTAAATTTGGTTAATGTTGGCCATCTGCAGTAATATGATTTGAAGTATTTTCTTCTAAGATGTGAGTATAATGGGCATGTGAACATGAAATGATATTCGTTTTCTATTAAATGTGTACAACATATTTTGCATTTTCTTTCTGCTCTCTCTATATTATAGTAACGTCCTTGTTCGATTTCTAGATTATGCGATGAGAGCCTGAATTTACTTAGTGCTATTCTATATTTACTTTGTTTGATTATGTGCAAATATGGTTCAAATTCAAATTTGGTTTTAAACATACAATATGTGCTAAGTCTGCCAGATTGATTAATGTTACTTAACCAATTTTGTTTAAATTGATCTAATATTCTAATTTTTATGCTTTCTAATGATATAGTAATATGTTCTTGATTAATCCATAAATTTGCTAACCCTAATTGTTCTAACATTTCTTTTATTTGTGACGCCCAATTGTTTTTGTTATAATTGATTCCGTTGTCGGCGTCGTTTTTTAGAAGAAGATAAACTTGTTTTAGAATATTGTTTTCATTTAAATTTAAAATTTTAATCCAATATCGGAACATAATAATTTTTCTGTGTTCGTGCATCGGGATTCTACCTAATTCTCCGTATAATCCTACAAGATTGGTTGATGTTTTTACACACAATAATTTGCGTAAAAATTTTGAATGTATTAGTTCGATGTCTTTTGCTATATGATTACCCCAAACTTCAGCAGAATAATTGAGAATTGGGGATATTAATACATCAAATAATTTGAGTTTCTCTTTTAATTGAAATTCATATTGATTGAACACGGAAAATAATTTATGCATAGCTTTTGATGCGTGTTCTGAGATGTTCTTTTGAGTTCTGTTCCAGTTTCCGTTTTTAAAGAAATAAACCCCTAAGTATTTAAAGGAATTGACAACTTCGAGCTTTTCGTTGTTTAAGAAAAAATCAATATTCGTATGTCTGGTGCTTCTTTCAAATATCATGATTTTCGTTTTAAAGGTGTTTATCTTTAATTTCCATGTATTGCAGTATATCTCAATGTCTTTTAGCATAGATTGTAACGCGGCGGGTGAAGTCGCAAATAAAACTTGATCGTCTGCATAGAGTATTAGAAATAACTTTATTTCATTGATGGAAAATATATTGTCGATATTCGAATTGATATTGTTTAAAATATCGTTTACGAACATCATAAACAGTAGCGATGAGCCGCAGTCGCCTTGCTTTACTCCTTGGTGTGAGTATAGGATATCTGATAGCTCATTATTGTTTTTTACCACAGATCTGACCGTGGAATACATCGCTTTAATAGCATTAATAATTTTCGTGCTTATATTTTGTGCAGTAAGTTTTTGCCATAAGAATGGGAGATTGATTTTATCGTAGCATTTTTCATAATCGATAAAGGCACTATATAATTTATGCCCACTATGAATGACTTTGGCTATTATAGCTTGTAATAGGAAAATACAGTCAGTGGTGCTTTTTCCTTTTTGGTAACCAAACTGATTGTTAATTATAGTTTCGTTTTTTTCTGTCCATTTTGTAAGACGGTTGAAAATAATTTGTGAATATATCTTGGCAAGAATGTTGTTTAATGTTATACCCCTATAGTTTTTAGCTGAATTCGGGTCACCCCCTTTAAATATAGGTACAATGTAACCTAGTCCCCAGCTTTCTGGATACTCAGCGTTGTTGAACAGGTTGTTATAAAGTGTGTAAAGGTACGGGGATATGATATCAAATGCGTTCTTTATAAGTTCTGCTGATATTTCATCTGGTCCACAAGCTTTGTTGTTTTGTTGCTTAAACACTGCTTGATGTATTTCATTTAAGGTTATTTCGCGGTCTAAATCTTCATCGTTAATTGAGGTATTTTCTGCATTTTCTTTATTTACATTTTCATTTGTGGGTTGTGTTTCTCCTAATAGATTATTGAAATGTTCAAATAAGTCCGCTATCTGTAGATTGTTTTTCTTCTTATTTTTATTTGTGTAGCTTTGTTTAACTGCTTTCCAGAATTTTCTAGGCTGGGATTTAGCAATATTTTCGAGTTTTTTGCCTTGGTTGATTTTATAATGAGTTTTGGCTGATTTTCTAATTTTATTATACACAGTTCTCCGTTGTGAAAAATGTATTCTGTTTTCGTCTGATTTACAGCGGTTGAATACATTTCGTGCATTTTTGAATTCGCGTTTCGATTCATGACACTCTTTGTTAAACCACGGTGGTTTTTGTTGCGTTTTGCGATTATGTGAATTCAGATTACCCCCTTTAAACGATTTACTAAAAACTCGAGTTGCTTGCTCATGCATGAAGTCCGTGAGCAGATTTACCTGGTTGACCGTACTCATGCTACTTAAATCACGAAGTTTATGTAAATTTGCATTTAATGATTCTCGATAAACGTAAATTAAATCTTGGTTGAAAATTAATTTCGTTTCCGTTACATTGTTCGCATTATTATCTTGAACATTATCTAATATGTGATTTTTTAATTTTAACGACAAATATAATGCAGCATGATCTGAAAAGTTATTCCAATTAAGTACTTTAAAGTCATTAATAATATGAGTATGTTCTAAATTTATAAGCAAGTAGTCTGTGACGCTGAGACCTCGTGTTGATAAGAATGTATATTGTCCCGTTTTATCGTTTTTAAATCGTCCGTTCGCTATAATGTGACCTGTAGATTTGCATAGAGAAATCAATTTGTGTCCGTAATTATCTGTAACGTGATCAGAGTTAAGGCGAACGTTTAAATTGTCAATATTATTGTTATCCTGCACGTGGTCTCCCGTCACATTTAAGTATATATCACTGCTAATAATATCCGATAAATTTCCAGTCCTAGCATTGAAATCACCAACAATACAGGTGGCCCCAAGTGGCCCATAATGCTCTATACCTTTTTCGATTTCCTCGAAAAAATCAAAGTCATGGCCTATTAACACTTTCGAGCTAGCTGGTGGAATACAACATAGACAAATGAATAAATCCTGAACGGTAGTTAATATTTCTTTATTTATCTGTTTCCATATTAAGCCTTTTTTATTTTCTTCAATGAATGATATTTTATTGTTTAGTTTTTTTTAATGAAAATAAACGCTTAGGCCGCCACTTTAACGACCGTTCTTTGTTCCGTGACCTTTGTTTCCGAAAAGATGGAAAGAGATGTATTCATTGATTTCTATGTTAGTTGTCTGTTTTGAGTGTGTCCATATTTTAGACAGTAAAATCAAGTCATTCTCTGCAATAAAGCATAAACAATCCTCATCATTAATTTTCCTTGCTAGTCCATTCACATTCCAAACGAAAGTTCTTAGTTCCTCCTTCTGGTCCACGTCACTTCACGGAATTGGTCGTTGCTGTTGGTGCGTACCATGAGTCGGGAGCCAGCCCACTTGACCTGTTTTCCGGCTGATTCCTCACGATTGAATACGTCATTCAATTGCCGTCGTTTGTTTAGAACTGCCTTGGTTTGCTGAATGCCTATGCCAAGGCCCGCATTCATTAGGACGTCATTTTTCGTTGTAGCCGTAGTTCTGACAAGTTCTCGTTGTGAATAGTAGTGAAACTTAGCGACGATGGGTCTCGATTTTCCATGTTTAGGTTTTCCGAGCCGGTGAGCACGATCCAGTACGATATCGTCAGTTAACTGCAGACGCTCTGATATAACTTGTATGACTTTTTGTTGGCAATTTTCCTGTTCTGATTCACTGAGCCCATAAAATAACAGGTTTTCGCGCATGCTCCTGCCCTCTAAATTGTTCGTCTTTGTATTTAATTCGTCCGTTTTGGCTTAAGTGTCTGATAAAGCGGTTTTGATGTCCGAGTACTGATTATTCATCACTTTTATTTCAGAACTGGTTTCCTTTATTTTCTTTTTTGAGTCTTCAATTTTGCTACTGGCGAATTGCACTGCGTTTTCGACGTCGGAAATTTTTACTTCTCTTGCTTTAGAGTCATTTTCTAATTTTTCAACGCGCGCATTTATTTTGTAAACAAGCTTCTCGAGTTTGTCTAATTTTGACACAGATAGTTTGATGCTTTTTAAATCTTGCATTATTTCTAATGCCCATGGTGGTGGTGTCGTAGATGGTGGTGAAGGCAGGTAGTACTGGTTCTCAGTACGGACCTGGTTTGGGACGTTTGTAGGAATAGGTTGGGGGTGTGGTTTCATAAACTGTAGATGAGGTGCATAGTACTGACCGTTGTATGACGGAGTAACCGGTGGGACTGCATATGGGGTTGCCGTTACTGTACACTGCTGCTTTTCAGCTGCTGTTGGTGAGCTTTCTGCCATAACCTGCCACTTCTCAGGCTGATCACTGACGGATTTTGGTGAGACCTCTTGTTTCGTTCGCTTTTTCCCAACCTTTTCTTGTCCCTTTTTCGGCTGATCCTGATCCTGTTTAGATTGTCCTTTTCTTGTCATTGGTCAACGTAAATATTTACATAAGTGTTTATCAAAAAAGATTACCCGAGGAGCACGAATTTCTTACTTGATGTAATGTTCTCGACTCGAGTTTATCCTACTTTCTAGCGGTGCACGATTTTTACACTTTTTTCTCAATCCTTCGTGATATTGCCCGCCTAAACTTTTCACTACAATACACTTTATTTTCTTATAAAATAAAAATTACCGTGATCGTTTTGCTCCGTAATATCTGTTGTCACAATTGTTAACACTTGTTGTTGAGGTATATCGTGTTTAATATATTTTATGAATGTTCGTATGTCCGCGAGTACTAATTTTATTTATTTTAATATCCAGAGGAAAACAAACAAAGCCATCTTTAACGGAAGCGGAATTCATCATTATACATATATATTTCATGGACATCTGGGAGCGGTCAAATTTTATTCCTATGAAGAAGGTATACTACTAAAAACGGTTGCAACGAAGTCGTTTTTTTTTGTTTACAAGTACAAATTAAATATCAGTTGTATTATATTTTATTATTATGAGAAAATAAAAAAACAATCACAATACAAATAATAAAAAAAATGAGTGAAATAAAAAATGAATAAATGTATAAATAAATACAATTAATTAATAATAATAATGGTAATAATAATGATGATAATAATAATAATAATAAGAATAATAATAATAATAATAATAATAATAATAATAATAATAATAATAATAATAATAATAATAATAATAATAATAATAATAATAATAA
>VMBQ01001247.1:117176-145863 GCA_007657795.1 Dreissena rostriformis
GGTAACCAAAAATCATTAGGGCTTCTTTGCTCAATGATTGAATGACATCATACAGCGGTCTTTTAGTCACGCTTAGCCCCTCTAGATGTGTCTTATAGTCACACTGAAATTTTAACCTTCAAGTTGTGTCTTGTAGTCACACTTGGTCAGTCTATTTGTGACTTGTAGTCACAATAGTTCAAATAAGGTTAAAACCCAAAAGAAGTGTCCGTAAGGGTGACGGGTGACCGGTAGCTGTGGGATCCGACAGCCAGAGTACAGAAATATCCTTTCACGTATCCTTTCAGTTCATGAAAAAAGTGTCTTAATGTTGCCAAAACTTTGCTAATTATATCATTATAATTATTGTCTTAACCCTAGTTATATCAATTTATTACATAATATTTAATTTTTCATGTGTTTTAATATCGTAGCCTGTATTGTTTTATTACTTAAGTTTCTTACAGCATTTTTTATTTTTTATTTATATCACACATTTTTAGATTATTAATCATTTAATTAATGCTGCATAAAAATATCAATCACTCTTTTTTTTTTATAAATTTTATGTATATTTATATGTTTTGTACAACGCCATTGAATATACTTATATAAATAGGCGTTTCATCAAATAAGCAAGTTTCAAGTTTCAATGCATATTTTTTTAGTTTAGTGTCTTTTCGGAATAACATGGGCTTAAGCTCATTTGGTACCGTAGGCGTGCATTGTTGTTTCCGAGTTTGAATATATATTTAAAACTTCATTTTCAGTTTTCCACCTTATAATTACTTACTGTTAGTGCCAAAAATAAAATCATTCATACCATACATTAATAGCATAGTTTTCATTCATTAAACATTCAATATTACACACAATCAATTCAGTAGTCTAATGCTTGTAACTATGTATTTCCATTCTATATTGGAGAGTTCAGTTACTTGAATCAACTTTGAAAATCTCTGAAGTTCCATGTTCAATATAAACATGTTTTTTTATAAATTAATTTAAATTATACCCCCATCACAACGGATTGGCGTCCTTTCTTCGACCAAAACAGTCAATTTGTAAACACCAATAGTCGAAGTAAGAACGCAAATATATTTGTATAGAAGAAATCAAAATAACTTCAACTATCGTTCCGGTGGTCATGCTATCTGTTTGCTTCGCGGTTACGTAGCGTTCCCACCACGTCCTCAGGGTTGTCCCTGCCTTTATACAAAGATCGCATAGTGTTCTTGAGGCGACCTTTGGCGACGTAACCGCGTCCACCCTTTGTTTTTCGGCGTTGTCTTATACGACTCTACTGCGACTTTTGCGTTTGTTTTACGACTGCACTACGACAATAACGCGTCTGCGTTGCATGCATAAAACATCGTTTTTTGCAGATAATTTCATTAAAGTGTACGGTTTGACGAGAAGCTTTAATGGATTCAATTCAATTCCCTAGATCAGCGTTATGTCTAAGTCTAAGGTTCGAGGCCGGAAATGTCAAGACACCGACGTGATCTCATGAAAGAGGCTCAGGATTGTACTCAGAGTCTACTAGCAGTGCCAGACGTATTAAAAGCCCGGCTTAGCCAAACGAGAAACGCTGGCAAGAAATGATCCGAACAAAGAGGACAAGGAAAGGATAAGCGAAATACAGATGGCCAATTGGCCGATCAGGCCGGAGTTCCTGACAAGGACTAGGGCTAATATCTTGTTGAGTCTTCTACGACAATACTGAAACCTTGGCGTGTGCAAAGCGTTGCTTCTGCGTCCGAGGCGTCCTCAGGGCGATTCTGCGGCGTACTATCAAGGAGGTCATAAGAACAATAAGCCTCGTCCTTTAATTCGCACGTGTACTAAAAAGTCGCCGTACGGTCGCCGACTTAGTGGTTCTTGGTGTGAAGACGACGTCTTCGTGCGTTCTTTCGACGACTCCAAGGGTCCTTGGCGATTCTATCGCGTTCGTAAGAACACAGTAAGAACGCCAGTGCGTTGTGACGGGGGTATGATTATTGATTACTAACAAATGATTAAATGAGTTTTTATATTTTCCTTAAATAATCAATTTGCCATAATAAAGTTTAAATTGCTGTTGTAATTGTATAAAAGTAATATAGTAATTAAACGAAGTCCTGACCACTGACAAATCTTCAACTGATATATTGTTTGATCTATTCATGAATTAATCAATCTGAAATACTATAAACATTGTGATATGTATTAATTAACGTCATTCCTATTCAAAGTAATTGCTTATTAAATAAAATAATCATTTATTTAGGACATAGTTTGAAAATATGTAAACCTTGCAATTGCAATCATTTTAAAGTGTCATTGTTTTGTGCTGTACATTTACTTGTATGGTGGCTCATATCTTAATAATCAAAGTTATAGACGTGGATTTAAATAAGTGGAAACACCTTATTTGTGTTATTGGCACATTGCCAACACGAACAAACAGACTGAGGAGCTTCGTGTGGTTATTTCTGTTATAATTCAAATCAGCAAGCCTTCCAGCATTCATAGTTCGTTTTTTGAACAATTGAGATATTCATCACTTGACATAGTTTGTTACAATGAACACAAATTAGTTTAATGATACAACGGTCTTTAAATGAGAAATCTATATTGAAAAGTGTTGTTCGCTAGCAAATTTACCTTGGCTTTGGAAAGCATGTTTTAAAAATGTCAATATTGTATATAAGACAATCATACAAATCATAAGGTAATAACAGAAAAACACACTTTGACCTTCAGTATTTAAATAAACAAATTTATGAGTAAGAATCGGTATTAATGTATATTTGGCCTGTTGAGTTTTAACCACCAGCTAATCGCAAGAAACAAACAATAGCACCATCCTTAATTATGATATTATTGTGAAAACATAACGAGCATATAAACAAATGCATTAATGAAACTTACCATTTCATTTGATGGTTATGTGGGCATCATGTATGGCTTACAATTTATACCTCTCTCTAGTGCATGTAGATGTTCCATGTGTAGTGCTAAGACGTGCATCTGTATGGGCAAATACTAATGAGTAAATGAAACCATGCATATCAGATCTACAATATAAATTACACTGGTTCAATATAAACCATATAGAAGAAATTCTGTCGTGCTTTGCTTTTAGGCAATCGGATGCACTTCCATAACATATTATCATAAGGAATAGACAAAATAACATGTAAACTCAGAATATACACCAGACATACCGTTTGACACCGTTTCAAGTCTTTTCGACACATGTTTTAGTTTTCCGATCAAATCGGAAAGTGAAAGAAGATACTACAAATTAACTGTTAATTTGATTCATTGGATTCGGAAAGTTTACACGTGTACTATACATAAAAATTATAAATATAATTAATGATTAAGTTTGGTTATTCTATTGAGTTATTCAAAATCTTCAATTTCTTGCGGACTTCTTTATGTCGGACTCATCATGCTACCCTATGGTGGTTGGTACAGTTTCGTACAACAGTGGTATTATCCAGGGGGGGGGGCATGCGTATACGGGAGATTACCGGGTTTTAGTGAGGTGAGTTGGAACTTACTTCCAAGATGGCGTCGTTTTCATGTTTTTTTCGTGAAGTAGTAATTGATATTTTTACCCGGTTAGCCACTTTATATTTATATTTCTTATAAATGAATACGCCCTTTCGGCTCTACGGTGTTTGTTCTTCCCTTGGTTTTTTGTTTCAATACCGTAGACGTCGGAATAAAAAAGTTATTGAAGCAAAACCGTCGTCAAATTTGTTGTTTAATTTCTCGACCTTCGAGATTTTGGATGTTCGAAGATCATTTTCTCTCATAATAAACAGCATTTGTGCATGTTTTTAACCTCACTTAAACCCGGTAAGCTCCCGCATACGCATGCCCCCCCCCCCTGATTATCGAATATACGCAGTGAAATCACCATCTATTTATAGTATACCGCATATCATAGCGAACGGCGGATCGGCGGGTAACTTTTCAAGAACTTTATATCACAGTAAAAAAAACAATAATTAATATTTACATACACCAATACTTACAAAGAAATGTTTTTTTTCACGGTTATCTCAGACGTGTCAATTTCGAACGAATGTTCCACAGCATAAACAAAAGGTGAACGTAAATGATTCGCATGCACATTTTAAGTGGCATTTGTACTGTTTTTGTAGTAAATTGAACAATTTTGGTTAAAAGTTGTAACAAACGTTTTATTTTCATGCAGGCGAATGTTTATTTAAGAAATAAAATCTTAATATATAGCCCATCGCTTGTTGTCAATAAAACACGACCGGATGTTTAGATGCGCAAAAGTTTAATCTTAAATGCGGAGCAGAAGTGATTTGATAACACGCATATAAACTTCTGGCCATGAGCTTTTTGAAAACAAACAAACACCTCCAAGTATTATTAAGATTATAAAAGTTAAAAGTAATGGTCAGGAGTAAAATATTTATGTATTTATTATTTTGAGCTGAACAACCACCAAATTTGCAGATGGTAATGCAACGTAGAGGTAGCTATCAGCATATGAATGTGTAATTAACCAAAAACTGCCAAAAACATTGATTGTGAGGATTTGCCCGTGTCCGTGGAAAACCGTTTTAGCGCCATGGAGAAGCGGGAAAACAAATAACAAAAAAAATCGGCATACCAAAGCATATGGAGGAAAATTTTATTAACAGTGAATAAGATGTTAAAATGAATCACATGTTTGATGAGCTGCTCCTCATCCGGAACGAGCAAGTGAATTGCAGTTGAAATGTTTTGCAAAAAAAAAAGCGTAAACATCAATCATTACCACACTAATCATACGCAATTATATTGGAATGTAAATTACCACTGCTAATTATACTTAACTTTCTTTTACTTAGCCGTACACTTTATCGGTAATATTGGAAAACGATCAATGATAATTAAAAGTAAAAAAACAAACACGAAATAGCCGATTGCTTTATTTACATGTGATGGACAAAATTATAAGTGGTTTTTAGATCATTGAGAAAGCAGAACTTGTGTTTTTAGGATGAGTGTTTTGTAAAAGCCTAACATGCATAAAATTAACAAACTGATTGGGATAGTGATTTTGGTATTGTTTTCGGATACATTCGTGTGTAAGTTACACGTATTTAACTTTTATAGAATACTTCGATTTATAAAAACGCGGAATCACAAGGATGTGTGAACATCGGTGTTAAAACTGTAGATAGCGTATTTTAGAATGGATAATTATTTAAAAACAACTACTGAGTCAGAACGTATTAATATGTTCAATTTTATTAATCGTAATCGAATAACATTTTCTTCCTACGCATCTTATATAACTACGAATGATACATATGATAATGACTTAACATCTCATTATGATGTGATAAACAAACATATTTATAATTTTTGGTTTGATATTTAAACGAAAGTAATGAAATGCATGGACAAAATCATTGCGGATTTCATGTTTGAAGGTTTTGTTTTTCAAAGTCTATATAACCAACATTTCATTATTTAAATAGATGCCATCGAATGCCCGGATTCTTCATCGTATGTCACAGGTTCGAACATATCTTTTTAGATATATTACTATTTATGTATATTTACATATTACATACATATATATATATTGATATGTTTATTCGCTACTGATGTCAAATGTTCATACCTTCAATTTCTTTTACGATATAAATTTTGTTTCCGTTACACGATTCTTAGTTGTATTTAATTCATGAAGTAAAAATTGCCCGTTGATTTAGCATTAAGCTTATTAATGTTTTTAATTTAGTATCACAACATGCTTACACACACAGATCTGCGTGCATGCGAGTCGACAATTGTGGTAGGCGAACGAGCCACATTGAGGAGTTCCAACAATCAGCATTCCGTCCCATGTGTCTGCGACATCACTACCTATGCTGAGAGTACCTTATCTGTGAATTATTACAACGTTATAAGCCAATTTTGTGGCACAGTCATAGAAACACAGGATTTAAAATTCCAATGCATTGAAGGGGTTTCTACGTTGTCATTTACGAGACGTGTCAGAATCATTATTACCAACAATGGAATTCCTGAAGTGACCTGGTGCATGATGTTTTCACAAAATACAATCGGTACTTAAATGTTTGATATACCTAATATTCATTCTGGCTTTTGGTTATATTATAATTACATTGATTGAATATCGAAATATATACACATGTATCCATACTTGTTACTTCTAAAATTCGCTCCTTAATTAAAAGATCTAAAAAAATCAAACGTTTTTAGGAGGAAGCCTCTCATGTAACCTTTAAAAAGAAACAAATGTATATTACAGCACCCGCTTCTGCGTTTACTATTGAGTGTTATGGCAAGGATAAAGCTCCACCAGAACTTGCTACAACAAGAACCTCCCCGACGCCTTCCTTGTCCATGACAATCCCTACAGCGTCCACGACAATCCCTGCTGCGTCCACGACAGTCCCTGCTGCGTCAACGACAATTCCTGCAGCGTCCACGACAATCGATGCTGCGTCCACGATACTCCCTGCAGCGTCCACGACAATCCCTGCTGCGTCCACGACAATCCCTGCTGCGTATACGACAATCCTTGATGCGTCCACGACAATCCCATCAGCGTTTACTACAATCCCTGCAGAATTCACGACAGTTACTGCTGCAACCACGACAGTCCCTGCTGTGTCCACGAAAATCCCTGCAGGATCCACAACAATCCATTCAGCGCACACGACAATCCCTGCTGCGTCCACGACAATCCCTGCTGCGTCCACGACAATCCCAACTGCGTCTACGACAATCCCTGCAGCGTTCACGGCAATGCCTGCTGCAACCACGAAATTCCCTGCTGCGTCCACGACAATCCCTGCAGCGTCCACGACAATCTCTGGAGCGTCCACGAATATCCCTGCTGCGTCTACGACAACCCCTGCTGCGTCCACGACAATCCGTGCTTCGTCTACGACAATTCCGGCTGCAACCACGCGAATCCCTGCTGCGTCCACGACAATCCCTGCAACGTCCATGACAATCTCTGCTGCGTCCACTACAATCACTGCTGCGTCCACGACAATTCCTGTTGCATCCACGACAATTCCTGCTGCATCCACGACAATTTTTGTTGCGTCCACGACAATCCCTTCTGCGTCCACGACAATTCCTGCTGCGTCTACGACAATCCCTGCTGCGAACACAACAATCCCTGCTGCGTCTTCGACAATCCCTGCAACAACGACAATACCTGTTGCAACCACGATTATCTCTTCTGCGTCCACGACAATTCCTGCTGCATCAACGACAATTCCTGCTGCGTCCACGACAATCCCTGATGCGTCCACAATAATCACTGCTGCGTCCACGACAATCCCTGCTGCGTCCGCGTCCATACTACCTTATTCGACAACGCGTGGGACAATATCATCTAAATTGACCATATTTGTATCAAAACATTTAACAACGCCTGCATATTCAAGTTCTACGGAGAAAGATTTGTCGTATTCGAAAAATCTGCATGACCCCACTTTTGGTAATAACAATTAGTGAACATTTGTGCTATTTACTTAATACTAAGTGATGGAATTTTGTGGTTTCTCACAAGCCTGATAAGGAACTGCTTTAAAAAAAATATTGATTAGATTTTTTTATCTAATGTTATTACTACAGTTGTATTTCAATTCATCATATAAAAATATCAAACGGAAGTGAAGATAACTATCAGGAAATGTTAATAGTACCTTTACTGCTAACAAAATATATCTGATAATCAATAGAAAAACATTTCATTTTAAAAATGCCTAACCTTTTAAATCCACAAGGCTTTGTGTCTTCCTCGACTGTAACTATTATACATATTCGGAGGGTACTAATTTAACCTCAATGCATTGGCGCTGGTCTTCACGGTTCAAACATAATTTTAAAATCCAGTGTAGATGTGTTTCCGTTTTGACTCAGTGATTGCATTTTTCACACCAATTTTCCAATCTAATTTCACGATACGTTGGCATTGGGGAATAAATAAAGAAGACACACAATACATACAAATGATCCTGTTAAGACCACTTTATTTGATCGCACACCCCCCTTCGGCAGTTTTACATTTTAATACGTATATTTCCATGTGTTCCTTTAAAAAAAAACACATTTACGTTTCTATTTTGTGACCGTAAAATGTAAACTTTGTAAAGTTTGATTTATGCATTGTCTTAATCTCGGGTCAAGACAGCTCAAATGACGAATATAGTAATTATGCTTTTGGTAGGGCAAGTACCATCCCCTTCAAAAGGCTTTTGAATCCCACGGCACATTTATTTAGTTTTCGAGCTGGAATGTTAATTTGTTAATCAAATTACTAAGCATCAATAAGACAATTGTGCGGGAACATGACGTCTTTAAACCAACTTATTTGAACAAATCAAGTTAAAGCATATGACGAAAGAAAAAAAGTTTTATACTAAATATAATACATTTTATAAAAATGTTTAATGAAGATGCTTATGCGTATGTTTTGCCGCTTAATAAAAGTATTTGTGCACTTAACTGAAATTCCAGGTATTACCACGAAAGCAAACACATATCGTTTATATATACATCTTAATTCATATGTATACATGTGAAGTCTCTTTTTTCACCATGTCTGTGTGTTAACACATGTTCGTTGATATGTAACTTTATGTATTATTTTCAGTATACCTGGCGGTAGGATTATGCTGTATATTGCTGCTGGTTGCAACACTTATTTCTGTATACTGTTACTTCAAAAGGTAAACGTTTTAATAAAGGAAGGTTCTTACTATATTGCATACTAAAATGTATCGGCCCTAAATCTCCATGTTCGTATATACATTCAGCAACTTGAATTTCCTTCCATGTGTCCGTACTTTCGACCTTCAACTTATTTATAAATCATCTACATTTATTTCACGCCTGACATGTATCCTTCCTTCCCTCAAATCCATCCATCCATCAATCGATCCATCCTTCCATCCATTCGTCCATCCGTCCGTCCGTCCGTCCGTCCGTCCGTCAATCCATCCATCCAACCATCCATTCATGCATCCATTCATTCATACGTACACACGTACATTCGTGAAAGTATTTTAACGTATAGGCCAATCAAAAATTGAGTTTGTGTGCTATCGTTTGCAGATTGTCTCTGTAGATATATGTTGTCTTATAAATATTCGTAATTGTGATAACAGGAACCGGACGCTGAAAGAAAATCCCGTTCCGAACGACCCAGCTAACATGACGATTGATCCTCGGAGACGCTCTTACATTGATGCATATGACCCCAGAAATAAGGTGTTTGAAATTGTGACCACAAATGGGTTACATACGAAAGATGGTCAAGTGTATGCAACGATGGGCGAATCGAATGACAATTATGACATTGACATGGAAGTGTGGGGAACGGACACGAACACGGAATATGAGTGCACAGATAATGATGATGCATTCAGAAATATTACCTATAATAGTGAAACACGTACAATAAATAATGTCTCTCATATTTACACTGAGGATGATGTGCCGTATGCTGTTGTGAACAAATCAAAGGTACCACATGCATCTCATTCAGTGTCATTTGCAAATATGAACGAGGAAAAGACAGAAACACCGTTAAGAGGAATACTGAAATTGATAGAAACTTCCTTCTCAGACGGATCTACGTCTCCTGATAAATGTTATTCTGGAAATCATCATAGATTACCAAATACCAAATCGCCTAACGTGGACTCCGAGTACGTTCAACATATGCTGTATCCGTATGAAGCGATCTATTTTTGAGGATTTCGTAAAAAAACAGAACATATTTGTTGCAAGTAGTTGCAATGTGACAACAACACGCATTTAAAATGCCAAGATTCGATATGATATTTTTTGATATGCATGAGTGTTGCTTAAGGCGGAACAATTCAGAAGGATTGAAACAATTTAACACCATTGAGCAATTTGGATTTCTTTTCTATAAATATCTTCATTTTTTTTGTGTTAACAAACGATATATAAAAGATATATTGACAAGTTGAAATACCTGAAACAGTAGTTTAGTAACGGTAGTTTAATATAAAAAAAAACACAACACATTTTACAATTTAAGATTCAGTGATGCCTTTCAAAAATGCACAACAGTTAATAATCCGAACAGTGTAAAACATTTTCAAACGAAACACCATGTATTTTTATCATCAGTTGGTCTTCTCTCCTGGGATATAGGCATGGTTGGTAAGAACACAATTATTACGTTTAAGATATAACGTAGTAATTTTATGATATTGTTTAAACGATAATCACTTAAGAAAGCATACAAAGATAAGATTGAGTCCACTACAAACAGTATATTTAGGAAATATCAATATGTATGGGTATAACTACAGATCTGATTGATTTATCAACTTATTTCTTGAACAACGATTGTAATTCAGCACACAATTATTTTGTGTCGATTTAGTGCTAAACTGTTGATCTGACTACATATTATTTAATAAAAGCCGATGCATATCTATAGATGGTTCTGAACTATTTCATACACATTTAAAATCGAGTTATCCTTATTTCAGTGCCATTTGCTTGCACCTATAGCTAAAATAGTAACACAATTCGCTTTGATATGAATCGGGTTGTTGAAACTTTCTGATCTAAATGCTGCTTGTAAGTCGCCTTCAGTATGACATTTTCATTACACTTCACTTCAAGCCAATATCTTTCAATTAGTTCAGTTTTTGGGTGATGTTTGTTAGTGTTAGCTTAGTCTCAAATGGTTACAGTCATGTAATAACTCGGGAACTTCAACAAAATAGTTTTATAGAAAAATGAAACTGTTTTCATGAGTAACCAGTGTTTGGATTGTTACATATGCAAAATAATTTAACAAATATATTCTTCGGATACTTCTCTTTCAAAATGGCTGCGCTCCGGAAAACATGGACACCTTGGCTGCCTTCCTTATAG
This sequence comes from Dreissena rostriformis, assembly GCA_007657795.1. Lineage (NCBI taxonomy): Eukaryota > Metazoa > Mollusca > Bivalvia > Myida > Dreissenidae > Dreissena > Dreissena rostriformis. The sequence continues at coordinate 128,085 of VMBQ01001247.1, forward strand.
TTCTATTGACGGCTTTATTTGCAATTCAAATTTATCTTGTCTTAATACTTTGTATCAAATACCAACACGGCCTGGTGGGGTCATAACTATCGAACCATTTAATCGAGAGTTGATTTGAACGTGAACGCCGTAGATATAAAATTTGAAGGGATAATACAAGGACTGCGGTACAACAATACAAGTTGGATACAAAGTTGCATTTTCTAGTGAATCTGGATTTATAAGTTTGGCCTTGTCTGGTTCAACCGGTGTTGAATTAAACATACTTCATGGACTTTCAAATAGTGTACTGGTGCTTAAACTTCTGTTTTAAACCAGGTATATCTAATCAAATAATTGATATCGTATTTAAAAATAAACATTCAGGGATAATAATGTGTTAACTAATCAAGAACATATTTCATAGACAATTAAACAGAGACAACGAGTGAAGAACAGTTGTAAAAAAGCAATTATGATTAACACGCCTGGACGTTATGTGTTTGTGAATTGGAGGCACACTACTCTGAGACATAGAATAAAAGGCGCGAATGTTGTATGTTTGTGAATTGGAAGCTACATACGTTTAAACAAAGCATAACAGGCGCGAAAAAGGCGTGTATGGGAATCAGGACTAAAATACGCTTCGACATAAAACAACAGGGTTACATACGCTTAGACATTGCATTATATAAGCGAAAATAGTGTGTATGTGAATAAGGAGTTGTATACGACGTCGAATAGCAAGGCCGAACGTTATATATGTATGTGAATTGGGAGTAGCATCATTTGGGGCATGAATAACAGACGCGAAAGTTTTTTATATAATTCACAAGCGTTCAATAATCCCACTTTAATACCTGTAACGTACTTATAAATACCGCATAATGCACAACCGATCGACACGCTCAAAACACGACTGAAACACCCTATCATGAAAAAACACGTTATAATTTGTTTAAATACGAATCACATGCGACTATATTTTAACAATTATTACAATAAGTTAAATGAACAAAACAGCACATGAATACAACCCATGGAAACATGCATGCATAGCTCAATTTATCATAGCCAGGCTATGCAAAGTCAATTGTTGATATGATCCAAGTAAAACAACAATGTTCATTTGGTTTATAGAAAAGAACAGCATACAAATTTTGTCTTTGATAAGTTATTGTTGTTGTTGAGTGTTTTTAAATTATTACAGGCAAAGTCTGATAGCGGTTGAGCTTTACTTATTAGACATAGTTTGAATACGACCTAATGGAAACATTTAAAACATACAATGTTATTTTAGAGCGTGTTGTAGTGTTGAAAATGTTAACTCATACTTTACACAAATGCAATAAGAAATAGAAACACGATCCACGTCGCCATAGCAGCCTTTATGTAAAAAGCTTGTACAACACATACACATTTGAAAAATAACAGTAATGACATTCAGTTGAGATATTTTTGCTCAATTGCCCTTGAAACACCTGCGAAAATGAATCAACTTTTGCATCAATTTGGAAGGATGTTAACGGATCGGTGCATTTTCATAACTCGGGCAAATTAATGGTGGCATTATATTCATCAACATGGTACGGATATGCAAATCCCAGTCATTGACGTGCGTTATATGTTTACGCGTGTAAATGCAACATGTTGCGATAAATATGGTTGTTTTTTCTCATATAAAATATATTTATTGAATACCATGCGACATATGTTAATTGCAAAATAAAGATCAACAGGAATGTATTTCTATAGCCTTACATTAGAAATTAAACATGTACACGTTTCAGGTAAGGGTCACCTCGCATTTGAATAAGTAGAATAGTTTATTTGGTACCAAAACATGTGCATGTGTCGCATCGGAATATATATAAATAATGAAACTCCAGAACCAATATAAGGACGCAAATTCTTTTAACAACCGCAAGTCTTTTATTTAAGGCCAGAAATAAATAGCCTATATACTACAAGACATTACAAACAATACGATATACAAAATAAAAATGCTTAAACATGCGGCCATCGCCTTGGAACGGTCAATGCAAAACATTGAGGATTTTTAATAAACGATTTAAACCAAACATATAGCCCAGAATTAATCACTAATACAAACGTCGAAATAAAAAGAAATCACATGTTATTCTTATTTAAATTAAAAATGAATAAAAGAGTATTTTAATTAGATTTAATTAAAATTGAATTACTCACAGGTTTAATATGCACCAGAAAAACAACAACAACAGAATTACAACTTTCTGAGGCACAATGAAATGTAATAAATGTAAATATCAACTGAAATCCTGTTTGTTTACAAGATTTGAGAAAGTAGCATCATACAGAACAACCTATTATTTTGTAATTTCTTCTTTTATAATGTCTGATACCTTAACCTTAAGGGTTTAAAAAAGATATATTCTCATGATATACAAATAATTAAGATATTAGATTCCTGTTTCGTATTGATATATAAAGGTGAACATTTTGAAATGATTGTGTTGACTTTCAAATGAATGATTGACCTCTATATAATTTAAAATATATTGAAAAATGTATTGCAAACATATGAATACCATTGCAAAATTATGAGAGTGTATGGGGACTTAACACGTTTCCTCTGCATGAGAAACGATGGCTCTATCTTCGACACTTGTTTATAAGAGTGTTATATTGAACTCGTTGTTGGTAAACAGGGGACTCCAGTAATGACATTCGATAGTTATATTCGCCCACGTGCTAGTTTCACAACAACCGAAGCGTTATATATAGTCAAAATTCGTCTCGAGGCGCTTTACCTACAAGAGTGTGTGCAAACGATTTAACCACATAGTTTGGAACTTTGACAATGGGTCAACAATTTATTTCAGGCAGTTATATTTAAAACAAAGTTTTGTTCGTGCATTTTAATGAATACTTGTATTTTTTTGTCATTTTACTCGATATGTGACGTAGCAGCACAAAATGTGTCATGCACAAAACAAAGCAAGGCCAATAATAACAAAAACAGTGGAGACCTTAAACTCTTGGACTTTGCATATCCCCACAACGAAGAGTGATAAAGTTCATCTTTCTATCTTCATTTCATCTAACTATCTTCAATTCTAACAAAATATATGGAGGATGTATGAAATTCACAAAGAGCAACATCTATGCAAATAATGAAGAAAGCGTAGTACTTTTACTTTACGATTCTTCTCAAAGCCCTCTGTCAATAAACGAAGTTTTATTTGAATTCATTCAGTGATTTCCGAAATATACTTCGCACAAGACAATATCAGTATGGAAATGTGATCCGCACAATAAAAAGCCAAGGGAAAAAACTCCAAAATACGTAAGAACGATTAACGGTTACTCCTCACGTATCTCAACAAACAGATTAAATATAAAAGAAGTAAAAGCAATAACATCAAAATTCTGAACAAAGAGGTGTGGTACTTAGTCTGATTGAAATAACTTCAATAATATTTGAGATAAAATCCAAAACAAGAGAATTCACAGCAAGGCAATATCTCTCCAAATACTGAAGAGATTTACGATCCTTCTACTATGTATACCGATTTAATCATTACCTGAAGTTTCATTTCAACCCCTTAAATGATTTCAGAGTTATACTTTGCACAAAAAGCGTGACGGCCTGGAGGATGGAAGGGCGAACGGATGGATGCTGCGAACGTTTATGTCTTTGGGTTTTAAACTGTTATTTTGAAGATGAAGGAAACTTGCTCCTCAGACGGGTGTACGTTTTCTGTTAATTGTTATTCTGGGAGGCAACATAGTTTCTCAAATGGCGGTACTTTGCCTAACCTGGATCCCGAATAAGTTCGAAATTTTCAGTCTGAACCGACATACGTTTGAGCTTTTCGTAAAACACGATCAACGTTTGATACAAATTATTGCATAGGGACAAAGGACGCTTTAAAAATGCACCGATTCATTATGTCTGAAAGTTTGAAAAACTTTAAAGCCATTGATATTTATTCGTAAAACTGTGGATTTCTTTTGTTCAATTATCTTCCTTTATCTTTGTGGTTAAAGGCGATATATGAAAGGGGTACGGAAAAATAGAAATACATGAAATAATGATAAGGAAGTATAATACAAATAGCACTTTAAAAAAACTGAGTTTCAGTGTTGGTTTTCAAATATGCACATCACTTTATAATCTGTGCATTGTACATCGTTTTTAAATGAATCAAAATGTCTCTTTGTTATACAGTTGTTCTTCTCTCATGGAATATAGGCATGCATGGCAAGTACATAATTATCATTTAAACATTAATGTTGTATTTTTTATGGTACTGTTGAAAACAATAACCACTTAAGAACGTATGCATACCTTAGATTGAACCCATTGAAGACAAACACGTTTAGGAAATGTCAATTGTTAGGGGGATTTTTTAGGTCTTACTCAGACTTATGTATCAACTTATTGTTTTAAAAACGGTCGTAATTCGGCATGTATTTATTTTTTTGTAGATGAAGTTTTAGTTGATCTAACATATTTAATAACAACCGATGCCTACCTACGAGTATTCAAAGCTATTGCATACACATTTTAATTTGAGTTATGTCTATTTCAGGGTCATTTGCTTGCAGCTATGGATCAAAAAACGGTAAAAAATACTTTGACTTTTTTTTTTAATTCTCATTTAAAGGCTGCTTTTAAAGTCGCTTTCTGTAAAACAATATCGGTACATTTTGTATATATCAAACTTAAATAAGGTCACCTTTTGGATGATTTCAGTGTTAGCTCAGTCTCAAATGCAGTCATTTTATAACGTTTAGTTATAGTTTTGTAGAAACGTTAAAATGTGTTTGTGAGTAACCAGTGTTTCGAGTGATAAATATTCAAAAATGTTATACATATATTCCTTGGATATCACTATTTCAAAAGGGATTGCATGACTGCTATCCGGCAAACACGGTCATCTTGGGGATGTTTCCTTATAATCGGCTTTATTGGCTTTTCTTAATTGATTTTGTCTAAATACATCGTTTCAAATACCAACAAGGATAGGTTGTTCATTACCACAGTTTCTCTTGAGTTAATATGATAGTAAATTACGGCACGGCCACGTGTTAGTTCGTGTAGCATATGCTTGTTAACCCTCGTTAATTTGTTTTATTAGGGTTAATTTCACGCCAAATGTGTGAACCAAACATAACATTGCATTATGAAAGGAATATAAAAGGACATTTATTTGTTGTTTTAAACAGACATTTGGCGCTTACTGTTATTTCTAGTCATGCGTTTTAAGGAACGCATTCAAATGTATTTTAAATTCATCTGTTAATATGACAGAGCATACCTTTTTCTTTCAGCGATTGAAATGTGTACCAGATCTTCAATTCACAATACAAACGACTTCGTATTACATAATACTAAATACCCAGGTTATCAAGGATTGTCTTGCTTTTGTGATTTGAACCTTGACTCGGATAAAGAGAACGCAGTAAATATGAACTTTGAAGGAATATCGTACAAGGAATGTGGTTCAGCAATACAAGTTGGAAACATTGCATTTGGTTGTGAAACTGGATTCATAACAGGATTATCTCCAGGTTCAACCCGTATTGAATTTAAACAGACCTCATCGCAGTTCAAATTGGATTGGTGCTTAAAATTCTCTTTCAAATCAGGTAAACATATTTTTTATTGTTATTATGCTATTTAAAATAGTTTGTTGAATTATTGAAATATTACAGCTATTTATGAAATCAATTAACATACTATCTTTTTTATAAGATAATATTTAAGCTCCGAGAGTTTGGATGTTTACAAACAAATGGGATATAATATTACTGTTGCAGATGTAAGCAACTCAACATTCAGCATCAAGTGCTTTGAAGCTAATGAAACTGTACCGGCTCGTTTAGAAACATCATCTCTGACTCTTTCTAGCCTTGAATCTTTAACTCAGACACATACGACTTCGCATATTTCTACATATATTTTCGAAACCGAGATTGGATATTTGCAGTCTTCTGACTATACTTCATTACATGTTTTTGTATTACCAACACCAACAGAACAATCCTCTTTGATGTCACCATTAACAAGTTCGTCTTTAATGGTTTCAACATCTATGCTATATTCAGAATCTTTGATGCATCCTTCCATAAATCCTCTTTCCCTAACACCGTTTCTTTCTGCATCATCCGTTTTATCTTCCTCCTCCTTCTTCCCCTCATCCTCCTTCTCCTTGTCACCATCATCATTCTCCTCCTCCTCCTCCTCTTTCTCATCATCATCATCGTCGTCGTCGCCGACGTCATCATCTTCATCATCTTCCTTATTAATCTCCTCCTCCTCCTCACCACCACCATCATCAATATCATCAATATCATCATCATCATCATCATCATCCTCATCATCCTCATCATCCTCATCATCATCATAATCATCATCATCATCATCATCATCATCATCATCATCATCATCATCATCATCATCAATATCATCACAAGAATCATCACAAGAATCACCACCATCATCAACGTTCTCTCTATCATCATTATCATCATCATCATTATCAGCCTCATCGACTGCCTCATCACCATCATCATCAGAAATAGAAGAAGCATCAAAGGCAACATCATTATCATCATCATTTTCATTATTTACGTCAACCACTTTCTCGTCTTCGTCACCTTTAACACAATTATCAATTTCTTCGTATTTATCATCACCATCTTCTTCGTCATCATCATTGGAAATGTCAGTACTGCAAACACCGGTGTTGGCGTCAATTTCAATAACCCTTCGCCCATCATTTACTACTATACATGCTATATCGCCATCAAATACAATAGAAGAGTCTACATTTGAGCTAACGTTATCGACCGCATCATACCTGCCTTCGTCGGTGAAAGTTGAGTCATCATCATCAATAACAACTTTGGATATAGCTACTGTTGCATCAGCTTCTGTGATAAACGGAAACGATACAAGTATAGGTATGTGAAATATATATCATACGTGTATTTAGTATATACCTATAAATATATTTACTTAAAATGGGGTATTTTCACTAAAAATACAAGCTACTGGCTAGGAAATCCGCATTACACACAGTATAAATCCATCTCTGTATTCAAAAGCAGACTATTTTAATGTGTAATAATTCGAAAATATTCATGACGTTCCGAGCGACATTCGAAAAAAATCCATTCTTTTTTAAACGGCACCAAACTACCTGCGTCATACAAAGTATTTTTGCATGTCTGTGCACAACATGCGATTTGATATTTTGTTGTGTTAATTAAGCTTTTTCAAACAAAACTGTTGTTTAAAAAAGTGTCATTTTTGAATGGCATAACCATAAAAAACATGAAAATACAATCGCAATTTAGTTTTAAGTAGGAGGATGTGGTTGGGTTCATTGCAATAACAGATTAACTGTCTTGATTTATTGCAAGCACAGTATCGACAATGCTTACTTACTTTTTTATGTTGATGTTTCACGAATAATAGTAAAACAAACATTATAACAAAACACAATTCTGTTAACGCCATTTTACATTTCAGTTTTATATATGGTAGCGTCTGGGCTCGTGCTTTTAAGCGTTGGGATCATCATTGTGATAATACTTACTTTTAGGTAAGTGTTTGCTTAAGAAATAAAAAAAAATCGAAATCATTTATTTGACCACGCCCGCATAGTTTATACGTATATGTTAATCTTTATGTAAATGTTTGCTTAAAAAACTTTTAGAGGTGTTAATAAATACCTGATACGAGCAAACCCATTATTTTATTAACTTCCTTAAAGGTCGTTTACATTGAGAAATCTGTTCTATCAGACACATAATCAAAACGCGTCTGTTTTATGAGATTGCGTTACACACTTGGGCTAATAAATACGAACCGACCTTTGATTGCTATTGTAATTATACAAATTCGTGTACATAAATAACGCAGTCTGGATGCTACACAACCGCACCTTTGTTCACAGAAGGAAAAGAAGAAAGTCCAGAACAGCTAGCCTATATCACATTGAAGTGAGGCCCAGATATCGCTTGGAACACTCCAATGACAGCAGTCTTGAACATGTACCTGGGCTAGACAATGCCAATGGTATAGAAGAAATTAACCCTTACGTTGATGACCAACATTCGCAAGATTTGGAGAACTTTTTTCAAAACGTTGAAATTTGCGAGGGACGGGGCGACGGAGGTCCAAACATGAACGCTGACATGGCTCAGTGTAACGAATTAAGCTTGTCGGAGTATGAATTTGGTTTCGATTCCGGGTATGCGTCCACAAAAGATTGTGAAAGAAGAAACGCCAATTATGGCTCGCCTCCTGAATACACAAGCAATTGTTCTGATGCAGGAGAAGATGCAAATAACATTGAACAGCGCAATTCGTATGTGTACGCGGTTGTAAACAAGGCGAATATAAAGAAGGAAATAACAAGTTACGATGGGAATGCAGAGACTCATTCAGAGACCTCTCTGAATTGCGACGTTTCTTCATGCAAAGGGTCCAGTCTATACAGTGAATACCGTACTACTTCTACTGATTCTTTCCAATCGGACGATAGTGCGAAAGAGCCATGTCAGTTTTCCGACAGTGAGACGTCATGTATTGAACTAGCAGAGGTATCGTTGGAGGACGAAGACGACGATGGCAGGCACGGTACTTGTCTTGAAGCAAACGATAAAGGTGACTCTGCTGACTATGAAGATATAGAGCAAGACGATGTTGCTGTCATGCACACAAAGTCAGATGATTTGCACATAACACTCACCGAAACTGGAGAGATGTTTGTAAGAATTCTCGATCCAGCCGAGAAAGCAGCCGTGTTCGAAGTTCCAGAATTTTGCATTTAAAACTTATTTAATTCAGCTGTTATATGTGTTTATAATCAGTTTTCTGTTCAAAATATCACGCGTGTTGTTGCATTTTTTTGAGCTAGCAGAGGGACACATTTATAAATATACACCTATCTAAAAATGATATTTAACATATATAATACACGCGAATATTTTTCGTTTTGTAATAAATGCGTAACCTGAAGACATATGTTTATTTTTGCTGTTTAACATTACATTAATATTGCTTATTTAATCGTATTATATTGTTTATGATTAACATTAATAACACTTATATTTTCTTTTTTTTGCAAACACATGATCATACGTTATGTTTAATACTATCCAACTTTAATAATGGTTTACTATTAAATCCCGCTACCTCGAGTGATACCCGTATAATTTGAAACTGTTTTTGCAGATTTATTGTGTATTNCCCTGCGATTCACAGACCCTTTTAAAGATACGTTGATGAACTTCTTATACAATACAACGTGAGAATAATGCACGGACCTTTTGATGTTCATTACTAAAATAGAACGAAACTTAATATTAGAACTACTAAACATCTTTATGAGATAATGTAACTGCACACTGAAAGTGTTATTTGAAAATCCGGGTCAATCACTGTGTTTTCGCTTTGAAGTTGTTATAGGTTATGGTTGTTAATAAAAAATCGAGTGAATACTAGTCAGCCATGCGTATAAATATAAATGAAGATAAAATAGTTGTGATTGATCGCTTGAGATACTGTAACAGTTGTGAATTGTTGTTCCGTCTTGGATGTTGTTATTCCGAAATCAGTATGATAAGATGCGTTACGACTTTACAAATAACATAAACATTAATGATTTTCCTTAAATATATTATATATCAAAGAAGAGTTAAAGGTTTCAATTGAGAATTTATGTTCATAAGTTAAATGTTTAAGAAACGAGAAACGTTGATTGAGCAGTTTATATTATTGAATTTGTTATTTTTACAAAACGACCTTATAGTGTCGATAGAAAGTATAGAGTTGGAACAAAGTGAAGGTTTTTCGACACATAGTAACATTTATAATTTACTCATGAACGTAATTATTTTCTGATTGTATTAATTGCCGCGTTTCATGTAAGTTCACTAACATATGCATTAAGTGTTAATTTAAAAAGAGCATACTAATTGGTAACACTACATTGTGAGTTTCTACAAATTCGGAAGTAAGAATCATGTCAGCAAAGGATATCCTAACTACAGTTCTGGTAATTGGTTATATCATGGCGTTGAAAACAATCACGACAACCGAATACCTGACATCCACTGAATATGTTACAACCACGGACACAAGTACAGTCATCCAAGATTCTATAACAACCGAAACTGCTACAGTCACTGAAACCACTACAACCAATCACATTTCTACATCAACCGAAACTATTACAGAAACACTTTACCCCATGTCCTTCGACAACGTTTTACCCACGGCAACCACTACAACCAATGACGATTATACATCAACCGAAACTATTTCAGAAACAATTAACCCCACTTCCACCGACTACCTTACACCCACGGAAACTCATACTATTACCGAAGATCAAACAACAACCGACACTACTACAGCCACCATTGACCCTACGTCCACCGGAAGCCTTGAACCATCCGAGGCTCCAATAATTTCGGAAATACTGACATCTGACATATCTCCCACAACCACTTCAACCCTAACTGCATCTGCGACTTGTACACTGTCTAGTGAGCCTTCAACAACGACTGCTACAAATGCCTATTGCCCAAGTGCTGCTTCATTATTTTATAGTAAGTTGAACTTTTGTATGCGCATTCATATACCAAATTTATGTCATACATCTATCGATTCAAATTAAATTGCCTTCTCTGTCAATTTCAGTTGTTGCGCTGGCTGTAGGATGGGCTGTTGTTGCGGTCAAGTTCGTGGTCATTATCGCTTTGGTCATTTTACTTATCAGGTGAGAACAACGCTTGTTACCAATGTTAACATTACTTAACGCGATTCGTATACTTTCAAATTAAATAATATATGTACATAACGATACTTCATAAGATTAACACTAGTCATAAACTAGTTTTGAATATGCGCCTGTTTTAATATAACAGATACCGGAATGATGCAAAATCAGTTCACAAGTCAACGGAAATAAAAGGAGACAACTTGAATAACCCTAACTATGAAACTCTAAGCCGTGAAAATAAAGAAGACAAGCACACATACTCCAGTCTTGCAATATAATGAAAAAATGCCTCGCGCTTGTGTATTCCAGTCGGCACGTTATCGTATAAAATGCTCGTAAAAAGAAGCTTTGTGTTAGTGAAAACATTCGGATATCAACAAAAGCACTTTCATATAATACAATCCTTCGTATAAAGAGATGTGTCTAATTTCAGCTTTATACGTCTCTATGTGTAGTAACTACACATATGTATATGGATGTACTAATGCACGTAGCGAATGCAATAATTAGCCCTATCCCCCATTCGTAAATTGNTGTATTTGTTGTCACTAAATTAAAGTTTGTTCATAGCTACTTAAACCTCATGTACCTATTTTATAATATAACTGTATAATGTCATCGTGCATACATATTATATAGATTATATCAATTATTGTTGTGTGATAGTATTCAAATTAAGAGAGTTTAATTACCATTTTACTACTCAAATCTCATTTACTGATCCGAACACCCAGAACCGTAGCTTTCCGGGACATGATGAAATGAAACCAAACCAAATCGAGTACGAGTACCAAAACTACATCTCGTCCTTGTTTAAGAAATTAAGATACATGGCATCCTAAAGTTTAGCATTCGGATCAAAGTCTTGCTTTCAGGCAGAGGGCCACACTACGGTTGTAAAATGCCAAACTTCAAAATTTGGTTGTGTTTGTCGATCTTTGGTCGCAAACATAGTACACATTTACTAGTTTCAAAGAGATGCAATTGTTTAAGCCAGTAATTTAAAGAAGTGAAACTCCAGAAGCTCAAGCAGTATTGCATTTCTATCATACACACCTTCGTGGCACTTTATTTATGGCAAGGGACCAATTGCCAAAACAGTACAGTACGGCACAAAACGAAATAACATATACACATAGAAGAATAAAGCTGGGGTCACCGCCTTGGAACGGTCAATGCTAAGCACTGGGGGTTTAAACCGGTTATAGAGCGCTCAACCTCACACTTGGCCCAGCAATATTCATGAAACATATAAATGTAAATAAAATTTAAACTCATAGCATTGCAACTAAAATAAACAGTAATTAAAGGGAATTAAAACGCATTCAATTTAATTACTATTTAATTACTCAATCGTAGGAAGGAGACCAGAGCAACATATTTAAAACATTTTAGGCACGATGAAATGAAATTACGAACTCGTATCAACTACATCCCTTCTTCTAACAAAAATATTTAAGAATATAGCACCATATAGTTAATATTTCAGATCATCATCGCGTACCTATAGGAAGAAGCAGCAATAATGGGTGTAAAAGATCAATTTAACATAGCTTGGTTGTTTATGTGACTAAATTTTAAATGAAAATGATTGTAATACCTAAAAAAAATAACCGTATAGACAGAGACGATAATTTATCAAAACGAAAAGTATACTAGCAATGATAAAAAGGGGGTGCGTGATCTATAAACAAACCTTTACTTTTATTTGCACAAAAACGACATTCATAATCTAAAAAGCATTTTAACCACAAATATCCGCAACATATGACCGACATGTGTCAGTAACAGTAAAACTAATTCAGTCGTTACGGTTTACGATAAAAACTACAATTGAGGAAGATGTCGGTTTACTTTTAACACAATCTATTCACTCGTGAATTCACTATATCTTTAAAGATCTAAGATGTTTATGAAGCGTGATAAAACTTTGAGTTTATGCTGTAACTTATGTTAAAATCTTGTATATCACAGTGAAAACATAAATTATTAAATGAAGTTAACATCCCGACAGTCAATGCATAAAGTATTTTTAACTGCATTTTACGATTTTAAAATGCTTCAAAGCCAACGATCATCTTATCAATTTGCTTTGGCCTTAACATATTATTCATTGAAACATTAACATGCAAGTTGATGTCATACTGCAAATCATAAAACCTTTAACGGATTAATTTGTGGTTACATGTTTCGGTTATTGTTTCAGCTTCTATGTGTTCCACAGTGACTGCTTATTCTTAAATGTACATATAAGGCTTTTTACACAATATACAAGTTATGAGGTACCAATACGATTGTTTTTTACTACACATAGGGCACTTAGTATTCATTTATAGCACTGTATATACAAATTTTCGATAAGGGTGCGTTCATTATTATTAGTTTTGTCATAACGTTGTAGTTGATAACTGCTAAAGTAACTCATGTTAATTTAACATTTTAGCTTTTGGAGTTCGGTACTTTTTGTCAATTTTAATTTAGCATGGTCGGACATGTGTCGCGTAAACCTCAACTTATAGAGCAGTTTAAGCATCTGTTAACATTTTAATCCGAATGTCGAGTTGTAAACTTATATACACTTATACAGATATATTTCTCCTTCAGTTCGCGCTCTTGCAGTTTAATGGACTATTTTGAGTTACAATTCGTCCCGATGAATGTTTTGGTCGTTTTACTTACATGAACTTACAAAAACAAAAAATAACATTTTTTGTCCATACTGCAATTTAATAAGTGAGTACTTCGCAGGTTCGTAGTTGATGCTCTTGGTAGTTCAATGAAGACTACAAACGTAGTTGTTAGTATTGTATTTTGATGTTGTTCGACCAAAATATATTTCAATACTTTATATTTCTGAATTAATCTGAAAGATTCTAAATAAAACTTAGCAAATGAATACTGGGGCTTATATAATGCATAGAAATACAAAAAAAATACACGTGTGTCGGGCGAGTTAGACATAACACTACAACAAAAACAATATTTAGTAAAATGTCAAGTTAATTCGTTCTGTATGTGCACGGGGATCACGGGTTAAAGATTTAATAACTCTGATTGTTAACTAACAATTACGGATTTGATTGTTATTTACGATTTGTTGCCATTTAATTATGGGATTTAAATTCATTTTTATCATTAAATACTAGTTTGTATTGATTAAAATTAACAGTTCTTTACCCTTCGACATCGTATTTATTATCGTAACTGATTTGGATCATAAATACATGTTTCTAAGTTTATTTAATTATTTGTTTAAGATTAATCGAAGATAGTATACTATATTGTTAAAAATAAATATATTAAGTCAAGTATAAATGAACGTTCCCATATATAATGGTATGCCTTGAACGTGAACTTTTATTTACTATTTGAATAGTTCTTTGGATTCTCTTGAAATCTATTACCTCTATTTTTCAATATATGCATGCTCGAATTAAGTGATCATTAGTATTATTCCGGAAATATATTGAACCCAAAAATTTCTCGTTAAGACAATAGGGCAATTATCAGTAAACGTGTTTTTTTTTCTATTTTGTCATTTAACTTGTAAAATCCTTACCAACCCAATGAAAAATACTGTTGATAAATCCGTGGAAAACGTTATTGTTTTTGCTCTTAATGAGCAAGGTTTTAAATACAATATGCTACTTTGATATATATTAGTGAATAACCTTCAAATTAACTATGCGATACATGTTCGTTTTCGACCGATTTTACCGAAGCGGAAAACAAGGAAGTAACAAGTACAAACTGTACCCTTTATGTGAACTGCGGATTAAGACGGTCAAAGAATTTGAACGTTTGCGAAGACAGGTTAAAGTGGGTAATAAGAAACCACCGTTGAATGGGACAAGCGAACACAATGTCACACATTGAATACATCAATAACATCCAGCCGAGGTATTTATCGTCGTTGGTCGATTGTGAAACTTTTTTACAAAATTGTTCCTACTTGGGCATGAGTAGCGGACTAACGTTTTAAGAGTTTACAACAACGGATCGGCAATGTTTTCGTATTTTGTGTAATTTGTTGACGCAGTTAAATAAAATCACCACGGAATTTACAAACGAGCATCACATCTTGTACAGTTGATCTAAGTAAAACCGAGGATATGTTAAGTTCACTATTTAATAACAGTTTAAGTTGGGTTACTGCAAGAATATTCAAATCACAGTTATAGGTTTATAATTCGACCTTATGGGTTGTAAAAAAATGACAAATAATTGCTGAACTTTTCAAGCAGTTCTCGTTATTATTATAAATTATCCACTTAAGTTGATGAAATACGTAAGCTATTGTTTCGGTTTGAATAAATCTAGAATGAGGAATGCCTGTTTCATGGGACGTATTTAATTTATGTTTCTGAATAAACATTTTATTGCGATAAGAACTACTTTGCTTGGTGAAATACACATTAACGTGTTCCGACATATTAACTTAAAAATAATGTTTACACAATATATTACTACAGCGGTTCTGACATGTGTTTATGTTATGGCGATTAATACACAACCACTTTTCGGAGCTACTACAACCTCTGAAGCCTGGATAACCACCGTAGCACCTACAACAACCGAAGCTTCGACAACCACCGAAGCACCTACAGCCACTGAAGCCCCGACAACTACCGAAACACCTACAACGACTAAAGCTCCGACAACCACCGAAACACCTACAACTACTAAAGCTCCGACAACCACCGAAGCACCGACAACAACTGAAGCCCTGACACTCACCGAAGCCCCTTCTAAAATCACTTCACCCAACGAGGCTCAAAACACCACCGATGCCCCGACAACCACCAAAATTTACAAAACCTCTGCGGCTACAACATGTCCTTGCGAATCTTCAACTGTGGCTACTTTAACTACACCAGAGAGCAAACGTGCTGTTCCATCATCGTATAGTATGTATTTCGTTTCTATAAAGTTTTGAAATCTATTTGGTGTTCATCGTACTGAGCTTTCCCTCTGAACACTTTCAAGGGAGGGTATTGCTGTAATTATTTATTTTGACACTCCACTTTTAACTGCTAGAGTAATGCGCCTTAATATTTAATTTGGTATAGATTTTATATCATTTGTGTCCGTTTTTAGAGAAGGCATTTGTGAGCAGGTGTCTCGTAAAATCCAACAGCTAGACCGATTTAACACTTAACATCTTCAGGAGAAGCAGGTTATGTTTTGCAATTTCATACCGGTATGTGTGAATAATCTTGTTTTTTAGTGCCGGATAGCTCAATGAAGTCTTTTAACTTTCCTTCCAGTTGGTGCTCTTGCTGTTGGATGGGCTATTGCTGCGGTAGAGCTTGTCGTTATTTTCGTTTTGGTCACTGTTCATATCAGGTATTAATGCATCTAACGTCTTCTTGTGTTCTTGTATCGAATGTTACATTACTTCACGCGATTTGCTATTAGATCGACGTAGATAGGAACATATGGGCCGCGCTCTGTAAAAAAGGGGTTTAATGCATGTGCGTAAAGTGTAGTCCCATATTAGCCTTTGCAATCCGAACAGGCAAATCAGGGACGGCCCTTTCCGCTTTTATTGTATTTTTCGTTTAAAGGAAGACACTTCTTGAAGAAAATCCAGTTTAGGCTGAAACCGTCGTCCCTGATAAGCCTCTGCGGACTGAAGAAGCTTATCTGGGACGACACTTTACGCACATGCATAAAACCCCCTTTTCACAGAGCGAGGCTCATATACATTGATACAAATATTTACAGTCATGCGCACTTCATATGATTGCCATGGGTCAAATAGACATTTAAGATACAATTATGTATATGATTTATTATAGATTTCTGCGGGCTGCGAAACATACAGAGACAATGACAGAAGCAAACATGAAAAATCCAAATTATGATACTCTCGTTCGTGGACCCTACGACAATGATTTTCTAGAAGAAAAGACGCACGCATATTCCAGCGTCTCTGATGCAAACATGACAATGACGACTATGTAATCAAGGCAATTATATAAAGCAACAACAGAATGACATTAAAATGCATTTGAGTTTACAACAATTCTACACAAATATTATTCTTCGAGTGGAGGAATGGATAATCTTCAATCAGCGACATAAATAAATTATTCACAAATGCGAAAAGTGAAGTGAATATTTAACAATGGAAATTATATTTGGGATGGTATTACATGTTAACTTTGTACAGTTTAATTTGATATTCACAGTATAAAGGAAAATACTCTTAATCTGATTGCTTATGTAAGGGGAAATACTCCTCCAGTCTTGTCATGAATGTAAGGGAGAGAATTGAGAGAGTTGAAGAACACATGTTGAAAAATAATTATCAGAAAACTCATCAGTGTTTTATTAGATTTAACATAATATTTTACTTTTTTATTCGGCGTAGCTGTCTAACCCAACTTTTTACCTTACCTGACCTTTGTATATGTCCAATAAAATTCAAATAAAATTTCCCGCGGCTAGATACGAATGAATACACTTCATTTATTCCTTTGGCTGATTTGAGCATAATCCCACAGAACATTGGAAACATGACCGCGTCTTTGCAGTATAGCATGTTACACTGTTTAACTGCATGTTCAGCATGAAACAATGTTATCTATTATGAAAATGCTTGATGGATAGAACAGTTTAACACTTAACTCTTGACATCAAAACAGTTTTGTGTGCCCCTTTATATTCAGAGGATTGTCAGAGCCAGAGCGTTTGTACTTAAAGGCTATGTTCTCATATTGAGTAATTACTACCATATTGCTGTCTGTACGTGTACTTGTATATTTTAGTTCACAAAAGTATCGTTTTTCACTATCCTGATATTCGTTCTGTCCAAACCATGTTTAATTGTTTTCGAAATTGAACATTAAACATGTAAAAGTATAAAGTTTTAAACAAGCCGTCGTCCCAGCAGTGGAATCGTGACCTCACTTTAATGCGTTGCATTCCAACCTTTAAGGTATCAGGGTCGGTTCGCGGTCAGTAAACGGATCGTTATATAATATAGACGCTATCGCGTGAACTTGGTG
>VMBQ01001247.1:148579-197712 GCA_007657795.1 Dreissena rostriformis
GTCGCTACCGGGGGAAAACTCTTATTTGTCCGAAAGGGGCACTTAAAGGTGCATACCCACTCGTCGTCGATATATCGCATAATACGCTGAATAGGCTGTATGTAGGTCCCCCTGACGACGACCCTTATTAAAAACCCGAACCGAAACTAGGTCAGCCCGACACGCAGTCGACGGGAGATATTCTTGCAATAGGTCGCTACCGGGGGATAACTCTTGTATGTTCGAAGGGGGTCCTTAAAAGTGCATACCCACTCGCCTTGGATAAAGCGCATAATACAATAAATAGGCTGCATGAACGTCCCTCTGACGCCGACCCTAATTAAAACCCCGAGCCGAAAGTAGGTCAGTCCGACAGGCAGCCGACGGGAGATCAGCGCGCACTAGGTCGATTCCGGGGGATAACTATTGTTTGACCGAAAGGGGCCCTTAAATGTACATACCCACTCATCGTCGATATATCGCATACTTCTCGTCGATATATCGCATACTACGCTTAATAGGCTGCATGTATGTGTCCCTGACGCCGACCCTAATTAAAACCCCGTGCCGAAAACTAGGTCAGCCAGACACGCAGCCGACGGGAGATATGCTTGCAATAAGTCACTGCCGGGGGATAACTCTTGTTTGTTCGAAGGGGCCCTTGAAGGTTCATAACCACTCGTCGTCGATATATCGCATACACCGCTAAATAGGCTTCATGTACGTCCCTCTGATGCCGACCATAATTAAAACCCCGAGCCGAGAGTAGGTAATCACGACAGGCAGCCGCCGGGAGATCAGCGTGCACTAGGTCGCTTCCTCTTGTTTTTCCGAAAGGGGCCCTTAAAGTTTCATATCCACTTGCCGTTGATATTGCGTATACTACGCTTAATAGGCTTGATGAACGTTCTCCTGACGCCAACCCTTACTAAAATCCTGGGCCGAAACTAGGTCAGCCCCGACAGGCAGCGGACGGTAGATCAGCGTGCGCTATGTCACTTCCTTTAACTCTTGTTTGTTCGAAAGGGGCACTTAACGGTGCATACAAACTCGTTGTGCAAATAATGCAAATTGCTTGCTAAATAGGCTAAAACTTAATAATATGATGAATGGTTCAACCTATTTAATAAGATTGCTAATTAGCTAAATAGACTGCGTAGGCTGAATATAGGTTTCTAAATAGCCTAAATAGGATGTTTGTTTCAACATAGAAAATACAATTGTTCAAAAGCTGGTTAATAAGCTTGATATGCTAAATAGGATGTGTCTTATAATATGCATGCACTAAACTTGCTAAATTTGCTTAATAGGCGGAAAATACTGGTACATGTGCGTATAGGATTTATTTTTTCAAAATATGTACCAAACCCCCTAAATATGCTGAAAAGGCTGCTAAATATACTCAATTGGCTAATTATCATGTATTTTCCAACCTATGTACTGAACTTGTTAAATAGGCTAAAAAGGGTGCTTAATAGGCTAAATAGGATGCATGATTAAACCAATGTACTAAACTTGCTAAATAGGCTACTGAGATAACCGGGCGGCTGGTTCTAGTCCAAGCACACTACACTCCTCCTCCCTGTAACCTTTGAGGCCGACCTCCGGAGGAAACGTGCGCCCGGTGCTGTCACTGTGTGAACCGCAAAGGCCAAGATAATTGAATTTAATAAAATTAGCAATAATTTACACGAAATGATTTGCTTTAGAAAAAAATGTACACGTATTTCCGTTTTAAAAAAAGTCTTATTTCTAAAACGATTATTGTTTAAATAAATAGTTTACAACTAACGTAACAGTGAAGTGATTTTTTTTTAATTAAAAAAATACACGTGATACTTACTAAGTAAACGATATGAGTTAGGTTACAGTTGCTCTTAGTATAGTGTGATTAAGGAGTTTGCTCATTTTGCGTTTTTATGTATATATTTTTTCCCTTGTGGTACACGTCTTATCTAGAGTGACCTCTGCCTTAAAAAAGCTTCAAAACATGTATTTACACATAGTTGTTGAAATAGTTAATATAGTTTTCAGAAATAAGTATAACCAATATTGCAGTTAATGGGAACATCCTTATAGTGTAAGCAAACACACCTTTCCATATGGAGAGGAAATACAGGTTCAAATCCTGGTGGGGATCCCATATAAGCAGCAGCTCACATAATGTTTATATAGATTATTCAAACATTATCATGTGTTGTCATAGTGTA
Source organism: Dreissena rostriformis (assembly GCA_007657795.1). Lineage (NCBI taxonomy): Eukaryota > Metazoa > Mollusca > Bivalvia > Myida > Dreissenidae > Dreissena > Dreissena rostriformis. The sequence continues at coordinate 150,769 of VMBQ01001247.1, forward strand.
TCGTACTAAATATTCATATTGAACAAATAAATTTTTGACAATTTTCTCTTATCACACACATACATACACAGTAAGTGCATGTTGTTTTACTTTATATCATGTATCATTAGTAATAGGGCACCATCATTAGCTTGCCACTATATCAGATGTCAAAACAAAGGCCCGTGAATCTGTCCTGGCAATTTATCATAATAATAAACCCTTTTTACTTGAAAAAGAAAAGGGTTTGTTTTCAACAAGTGTGCATCTTTGTTTCCAATACAGAATCAAATAAAACATAATTTTTCCTACTTCCTTCCTTCCAAGTCACGTTATACGCCGCATATCTTTTTTAAAGATATTTCTTGTCTATACTAAGGCGAACGTTTTTATGTTTGTGAAGTGGAAAGAAAGAAAGTAAAAATAGAACGGGTCTGGGGTTGAGTGTAACTACGTAAGTGTGTACACGCCCATTGATTCCAACATGTGTTAAACATATAAGTCATGACTGTTACACGAATATATAGGTGTCGTGTTCTATAAAAACTGGGCATAATGCATGTGCGTAAATTGTCATCCCAGATTAGCCTGTGCAGTCCGCACAGGCTAATCAGGGACGACAATTTCCGCTTTTATGGTATTTATTGTTTAAATGATGTCTCTGCTTAGCGAAAATCCAGTTTAGGTGGAAAGTGTCGTCCCTGATTAGCCTGTGCGGACTGCACAGGCTAATCTGGGATGACACTTTACGCCCAAGCATTTTGCCCGGTTTTCTCACGACGCTCCACATAGTATCATATAGATTGGAAATGTTCAATTTAAGTTAAACTTGGAGACCCAACATGTTTGACGTACGTTTTAAACTGAACACTATAAAAGGTGATTCAGAAAAGAAAGCCGGATATTTTAAAATTCGTATTGTTAACAAAGACAGCTGAATTATACGTTACACAATGATGGTATGTTAATTTGATATAATTATGTTAGAAGTTTGGCTCTGCTTTGATTAAAACATGGACCAATACCCTTTAATGAAGGAAAATGTCAGCATGGTAATTTTATTAAAGATGAGTGCAATTTGTAATTTAGAATGTTAACAAAATGTTGATATTAGAAAAGTGTTTATGAAACAGTATTACTTGGAAATACCTTATGTACCAAACTATATGACATCAATGCAGTATGAAAATTCATTTTTAACAGAAACCAAGCTATGTATGTTCATAAAAAAACTAACCGAGGAAAATGTATAAATATTATTGCGACTGAACGTTATTGTTTTGCACACTTAACATCTCGCTTTAACTACTGCACTGTATTTTGATGTATCATATGAAATAATATTTTATATTATTTCGAATAATATTTGTAGAAGTAGTATTGCGAAAATGTATTATAACATATAGTGTTGTACTTTTAATCAATTGTGTTATACAGATAACCACCGTGTAAATTATCATTTATATGAATTATACTCATGGACTCAACATTTATTGTATATTAAATGAAACAAAAACCATAAAACAACCGTATCTTATACACCTTTTGTATCTTATACAACTATCGAATCTCATACAATTACCGAATATCATAACCTACTGCAGTTCATACTACTTTCGTAATTCATACATTTCCGTATCTCATACACCTACTTTATCCCATTCAACTTCCGTATCACATACAACAAACGAATCATACACAGCTATCGTATCTCATACAACTTACGTATCTCGTAAAACTACCTCTTTTTGTACAAAGTCCGTATCTCATTAAACTACCGTATCTCATACAAATATCGAAGCTTATACAACTACCGTATCAAATTAAACGTACGTATCTCATACAATTTCCTCATCTATTACACATTCCGTATCTAATTCAACTTCGGTATCTAATACAACTTTCGTACTTCGTACAACTACCGTATCACATAAAACTACGGTATTTTATACTGCTTCCGTATCTTATACAGTTATTGTTTCGCATATAACTACCGTAACGCATGCATCTTCCGTATCTTATATACAACAATTGTTTCGCATATAACTACCGTAACTCTTGCATCTTCCGTATCTCATACAACTTCCGTATATCATACAATTTCCGTATCTGATACAACTTTCGTATCTCATACAATTTCCGTATCTCACACAACTTCCTTATCTGATACGACTTCCGTATCGCATACACCTCCTGTTTCTCATAAAACTACCGTATCTCATACAATTTTCGCACCTCATTTAATTTTCGTAAACATAATATCTGTACCTTAATTATCTTCCGTAAATTATACAGCTACCGTATACACATATCATTTAACTACCGTCTCTGATACTGTATTTTCCTAACAATTCCTTTAAAGTTCGCTTCTATTGAACGCCTAAAACACTTTGATTAAAGTTGTAATGAAACACGTATAAAAAGAATAGTCAAAAGGCTAATACGACTATCTGACGTCCAATAAACATGTCAATATGAATCCAACTTATTAATAAGAGTTTAATTAATTTCCTGTATAATATAAAGCAGGTTGTAAATATCATCACCAATTATGTTAATATAAACTTAAAAACAGGTTCGTACAGCTTGCATATAAACTAATTTTTACAAGATAGAGAATATGCTCATAAGACACTGTGTAAAATTAAAATGAAGACTACATAAACGATGCCAAATACTATAATCAACTAAGATATTCAATCGCTTAGTCTTAATTTTATGTCTATGCCTTCTTATTTTTCAGCTAAATCCGTTCTTATCGTCTATGCTAGCAGCAAACGTTCAGCTTACTCGGTGAATCCCTTTCCAGTATGGTCAAATTTAATGTAATGTTAATCAAAATATGAAATTCATCAACTTCATTAAACAACATGTTACCCATGCACACACCGGAAATCCTGACACAAAGGGTATATATAATAAGTACCCGTGGTTAAATGCATGATATTTACAATTTTAAACTATAGTTTAAAGGATATCTTGTGGAATCAATTTGAAGGTATAAATCTAAGCAATAAGCAAAAACCATTTTTTGCAGTTCATTGTTACACTAATTTCTAGTCTCACATTTTGTGGGATGTATATGTCTGCCCAAAATCGAAGACTGTATTCCACTGAATACCAGTGTGTAATTTCTATTCTTAATATTTTGAGAACCAACACATAACATGTGTTTAAATGTTGTGTGTTTGGTGCAAAGGTAATATAGCAAAGTAGTTTTGGCATGGTGAAAATTGACATAAAATATTGTAAACTTCATGTAGAACAAAGAATGAATTCATTTGCGCATGTGTTATCGTAAAAATGCCAGTGATATATATATATACTTTTATTTCCTCCAGGGTAGGAGAGCAGAACATATATACAGCAAGCATGCATTCAGAATTAATTACAGTTACACAACACATTGTATGTTATAGTGACATATACATTATTTATAGCAAAAATTAAAATAGATTGAAGTCATGAGTAGGTACATTAAGAATATACGTTTTGACAATTGACAATATCACCATAAAATAACATAAACAATAAACAGTGCGAAAGTATACATGGAAATATGTAATTTAATACACTTTAACCTTTAAAAGCTGAAAAGCAGCCATCGTAATAGAAAAGTTTGAGAAGCGCCCTTTTTCATTTTCTGAGCTGAGTTTCAGCAGCGATACTGTTTGCCCAAAGGCGTTCATTGACATTAATGTCGTAAATCGGATTATTCCGATGCGGTTAAAGACACGTTCCCACAGTCGCTTTCGCTGTGCATCATTGGAGGTACAGAAACACATCAAATGTACAGTTATGTTATCAACGATGAAGTTACACAGGCTACACTTTTGAGAGAATGGGCGTGACGTCACTAATCCAATACTATTTAGAATTGTTTGACAGGCAGTCAGAAGATTTGGATTTGCCCTGGCTATATCCCATAGTGGCGAGCAATTGCCTGGTTTAATCACGTTTCCTAGAAGGCTGTAGTGGTCACAGCACAAAAGTCGCTGAGCCACATCTATTTTCGCCTGAGTTTTATGTTCTCTTGTGTTCTCTGTATACATACTTCATCTGTTACAGATGTCAATTTGTTCTCATCCTCGGTAAGTTTTTATGTTTTCGAAATGATGCCTGATGTAATTTATGATTTCATTACAAATCCATAAAACCTGCGATTAGCAAAATGGGCGGAATTACGTGTCATGGAAGTCCAGCTGAAGATCCATGCACAGCCAGTAATCGACAGTGTCAATGCATGTCTGGATACTTAGCATTACTGGATGTTTACTAGAAATGATTTCCTGATAATATCGCGGAAAGTTAATTTTTCCTATATTCATTACAATACTATGGCTCTCTTGCTAATGGATTGGGTCTAGAGCGTATAATGGTCATCGTTGTGTTGTTGTCATCTGTGAAACACCTCCTGTCAGGTAAGTTTTTTAGGGTAATATATACGTGATGCATATTTTTAATGACGCTCATTTTATAATTGATTTGTTTGCATTTACGTCAAGTTATTAATAGTTTCAATATAAAACACAAATAAGGCTAAACCCAAAATGCGTTGCATTGACCGTCCCATGTCGTTAACTCCATATTAGTCATATGTGTGTTTAATGTTGTATTGTATGTTTTATCCTGTATTGTATTGTATTGACAACAGGTAAGAAGAATTAAATAATATATACTTTCCATTGGTAACAATATTTTCTCCCTCTTTACTGTTTCTTAAGTTATATTATTCTTATATATAAGTTGAAATATGTTTTGTGACCGAACACCTTAAGATAAAAATTGTATAGCCCAATACAATTAAGTGTATTTATATTTAGTATACGCTGACGTATATTAGAATATTAGAGAAATACAAAAATTGTATCGAATGTATATATATTAAGTGTGTTATTTTATTACTTTGGCAGGTATGCGATAATTTTCTGGGTGTAAACTACCTTGGTAAAAACATAATTATTGGAGTTGGTTTTGCTGATAGGAAATTCCGCGAAGAGATGTTTCCGTTTAGATTGGTTAATAAAAAATGGAAACAATGTATTTGCAAAATTCAAAACATGCAGACACTTCGGCGTACGACCACGTGGTTAGAGAGAGATACTCGTGGGTTGAATGTCTGAGTGTGCATGCATGAGTGCATTTACATGTCCATGCGCGAGTGAGAGGTTTTTGTGTGTGTCCGTATGTTTTGTGTGCGTTTACAGATTGAACATGGGATAAACATCGAACAATTTGTTTCGCATTTTTGTGGTGGCTTCAATACAGAAGTAGAATTTTCATTTATAATCCTGTATGCGCTGCCATTTCATATTTAAAAAAAGGAAGTTAAAATTAATTATATTATGAAATTTGATAATTTATTTTGTTATTTGCAAAATAAATACATAAAATTATCAAATTTGGATTCACGCATTCTTTGTAGCAGAAAAACAATTAAACCGGACACTATTTACCGAAAGTCATTATCTTTAATTACTTCCTTAAAGAGAATAACGCACGAAAAACATAAAAAATTCGATTGAATACTCAAAACTGTTTTCTAAAAAAATAACAAAAGGAAAATAAATAAATATTACACAACAACAATCGAAACGGTGAAGATAACAGTACCATTTACAGGAATTGTGTTATAAATTGTATGTGTTTGTGTGTGAAAATAGTTCATAATCGTAAGTGCGTTAAGATTACGAATCAAAATTAGAACCATCATTTGTTTGATGAGAAATTTAACATTTACTTTTACGAGAATCTGCTTTAATTGCAAACGGACCGTAGCAATTTTTATCAAGATATAGGCGCAAGTGACAAGTATTTAAATCTAAAATTGTACTCAATATTATATGACAAACTAACCGTATTGCTTTGTCGTAAAAATAATGAACCATGACTTTAATTATACTTATTAGTATTACTGTTACATATTCGTGCATCACTTTTGCAACGTCTGAAAGTACATTAGCATTGGAGTCTACATCTGTAGAGAAAACAACATCGGCGAGTTCGCTTTCTTCAGCTTGTGACATTCGAACATCATTTCATCCTGACAGGTCATCCGACTCCACAACATCGCAGCAGCCGCTTGCAAAGACGTCATGGAATGTTATGTTATCAATGCCGTGTAGTAAGTAGATTTAACGATTATGATTTGTACAACCCATGAAATTATATTTGAATATGAACTATTCTATCTAAGATTGAACACTATTTCAACAAGTAAAACTGCGCGTTTGTACGTTTGGTATATATGGTATCGAGTCTCATACTTTAAATACACAAACATTAGCTATATTCCCCGGGTATATTTAAAGATGTGTTATCATGTTAGGGTATTTAAAAAAAAAACGATTTATGATGAAATTGTTTGTAATATTGAGGTTTTTTACAAACGAAGACTGAACGAAGATTGTGGTTGTTAAATCGAGATATGGCTGGAAGGCGGTCAATGTGGAAAGCGCCTAATATTTTGTTTACAGTAAATTACTTTAGTTTTCATCAGTCTTGATTACACTTTGGTATAATAAGCATCGATGAAGACTTAGCTAAGGATTGTTACTGGAGTTAAATTGTAGCTTAAATGCAAATCTAGCTTTGGATTCCACACAATTATCAATCTAATAACCAACATTTTGAATTCCTGATTCCTTGGTCTCATGGCGTTTTATACAAAAGTTTAGCAATTAATTGTTATCAATAGTGTCGATTGTATATTCTAGTAATCCCTATTGCCACTGGGTGGGGCCTCGTGGTATTACTAAGTGTAATACTTGTTATTTGCGCAAGGTACGTATTTTTTCATGTTTTAGCATCAAATATTACAATGACGAAGTGGTTCGATTAACAGTCAATTACCAAATGAGTTTGCAAGTAAAAACCGTAAATTACATTTTTGTCTAGGATGAATAGATAAATGATTGTATTCGGTTTGTACCAATAAATATTGAAACACATTGATCCTTATAATGGATTATAATTTTAGAGTTTCTTTATTTTAAGTCATTTCCTTCAATTGCTTACAACATCCGCACAATTAGCGTGTCTGTGGTTATGATCGAAAAAAGAAGACCTTTACAGCATATTTAATTACACATTCAAACATAGCACATTTGAAAAAAAACAAATGGGCTTTCCAATTGGACTAAAAGATTGCACGTATATTTTAACGGTATCTTCAGAAAACGACAAAAGGAAAACGCAATGTATAAAGCAGAGCTGAGGCACGATTTGCAGAAGACCCCAAGATTGGCTTCATATGATAAGTTGAAAAGTGGACACTATTCCAATGACTTTCTAGAAGAAACATCACGCGGATATTCCGAGGTCAAAGAATTTAGGATTCCGAGGTATAAACAATTGTACTGTTATAAATCTGTGTTCTTATTATTACTTGCAGTCAATTTGTCTTCACCTAAAAAACGTTAACTTAATTTGAATACAATGCAAAATAAGAATTATTTGTAAATAATGTAATACATAGTTATTTTCTAGAAATTAGTTAACACAATATTAGAAAGACGCTTGTTCGACGTCCATGCTACAGTTAACTATTGTCGTTACCTTAAACTGTATTGCTTGTTTGTTTAGATATGTGCCAACGGAATACGAAACTGTGAACGAGATGCTGAGTAACAATGCAGACAGTTGCGCTCCAGTTGTGTACAATGATGAACTTAATGGTAAATCCTATGACAACACTTATGCAGAAGAAACCCCACACGGATATACCAATGTCACTAAATTCAGAATGAATTAAGAAAACTGACTCATATATTATACACAATAATTCTGAACATCGACTCTCTATTGTGCCTGACACAGGGGAATATTGATGACCGTATCCTCGAAAGGACGTATGGTAATGTAAGGTCTATTCTCCAAAAGGACAGTGAATAGTTGACCCAGTTGAACTTGTTGTATAATTATTGTCATCACCTCTTTTATTTACATCACTTATTAATGAACATTTATTCTTGTTTGTGTAATGTTTTTGTGTTGTTGAATATGTGTATATACATATTAGTATATATGTTATCTTAACTAAGTATTGATTTTGAAAACACGATGTTTGCAAAATGTATGTATGCAAAATTTCCATAAGCATTTTCTTATTAATAGAATGCGCATCTATTTTAAAAAGATATATATGATTTTGCCTCGTTTCTTACATAAGCTCGTTCGAATGAACTTTCGAGAAGATATGCATTCGTAACTTGCTCATGCTAATTGAAGTACATAATGTGTAATAATCCGAAGTTTTCCGTTGTAGAAAAAAAATAGTTTAACAATCCTTTGTCGTTACCATGTTTTACATATACTAATTTAAAGAAGCAATCCAGAACTAATATACAATTAGATTTAAGTCAACATAGAAAACAATATGTGGAACACAATGGAAACCAATATTTAAGTGGGATCAATAATGACATGTTGTACCCTAATTATATGCAACAGCTGGTGATGCAGTAAAATATAGGGCATGCGCTTTTGTTAATTAAGACCTTATGCTTATTGATGTATAAGTTATATTTCATGGAATTATAATCTAGAATCTTTATATAAATACACGTCAAATTTGGTTTAAGCATGCGGTTCAATAACATAGCTTAATATATAGTCAAACTTTATGAAAAGTGTACACACAATCTTGAAAAATGTTCTTAAATAGCTGTTGTTTTGGTATTGAAGCCAATTTTAAAGTTGATGATTTTTATCTCACATCTTATTATTAATTTATGTTTTAATATACATATTCACAAAATTGAAGATGGTTTGCAATTTGTAAAGATAATAATGTAATTATTTGGACTTTCGAAGTCAATTTTTACCAGGATAATCTTCCCTAAACCTTACTAAAGAATACTAAAAGTAAGTTGGTATAAATGCATATATACAATAAAATAAGTAATGTTTACTTGTATACACAAAGTAATAACACGGCAAAAACTTATGAGGCAAGGTCCGAATTATTAAAATTAATGCTGTATGAGTTGCTTTATTAGATTTTTTGTTTTAATTAATAAAAATTAATTTATATAAAAAAAAAAAATTCATTTATTTGAAGTAGCGAATACATGTCTTCGGTAAAGAAAGGTTTAAATCTCGTGCGATTATAAGATACTAGCAGATGATAATAATCCATGACGAAATCGATTTAATAGTGACCTCCTGACGTCACTCAGTGACTTTCTGACGTCACTCATAGGTATATAAACCAAAGCACCATGCCTTCTCATTCTTTTCGAAATAGCTGTCGCTGAAACAACCCACCCACCCGCCCAAATAGATTGCTGTTAATTATGTTTATTTTATGTTTTTGTTATGTTCGAATGTACTGCCGAGATATCTATTACAGAATGGCTGTCAATCTGTTGCGAGCAACCACGGCACACGTTCGGCTTACGTTTATTAACTGTACACGACTCGTGGGGAAGACGTCGGTTTAATCGTCGAGCCTCCAACCGAACATAGCGGCAACGCCATGGCATGGATACATCACCATCGACCAGAAGTAGGTCAATATCCAGGATAGCGCTGGGACACGACTTCGGTGAATGGATATTATTTGGAACAACGTGTTATTCAGTGTGTTTAAATGTTTCTGCTACTTAACGTGCCGTGTACAAGTGCTGTGATTTGTGCCTTTTTTGTAACGAAATGAATGTCTCTTAATATGTTATTTAGTTGCCGCATAATTGAGTTAGATATTGTTTTATATCCCTACAGTTTATTCTTAAGATCTATGACGATCTGACAACACAATTTATATGCCATTATTAATTCATTTTTATATGTTTGATAATTCATTAATATGTCATTTAGGCGGAAATTCTATGTCTTGGAGGGGATCGGAAGTATTAAAGGTATAAATAATTAACTATAGGATAATATACATATGTCTAGGGGAGGTAAACTTTGCATTTTGTCGTCATCCATCACGTAGTGCTAGTCTGTGTGAGGATGGCAGGAATGCTTTCAAAATTATTTTCGGGATAGTATGGGTGTTCTGATACTCGCTCGATGGCACTGCGTGCTTAGGCGTACTTGGAATAGCTCTTTTAGGCTTTGGAAATTGTGGCATTGCGAATATTCTATTATATGTTGCACTTGACAATCGCAGGTACTGCGTACCTAGAATTTAGTTGACCGGTTGCGTTGGCCTTAGCAATTGCGCGTGTATAATGATATATATTTCCGAACCAGTCAGGTGTTCGTTGAAATAGGAATTGCATAAATAAATGTGAGCACGTTGCAAAATAGCATAGAATGCGGTGCATTATCTGGTGGCGATGATTGCATAAACGAGAAGCTAAATTAATAGTGCAACTGGGTTGGGGATTACCTTTAGGGCATTACTTCCGGTCGCCTCCGCGACATGCCTCAGTTGTAGTGCTAGTCTATAGCTGAGGTGTTATTTACTCTAGTGCTAGTCTGGTGTAAATTATATTCCGCCATTTGGCCAATAAATTCCATTTATCTTTTTGTATTGTTCCTTTGATATATTGTATGGTTCAACAATAGAATATCAAATTGTGTTAACGTTATGTAACACATTTAAGAATTGTAATAAAAATGTTATTGACAAAGTTGACTTTTGTAGTAATTATTCAAATAACTCTAACCAGATGAATGAAACGAATCTTGGTAAACAAATGGGGTAGTGAGCTGCTTTCTGAAATAAATCGAACCTTCTGGTCGTTTTATTATTGCTTTAGTGCATTAGTTGAAGACGCTTTGTTATGCACGTCCCGGCAACATCCACACATTTCATAACTCAGACCCTACCTTGTTTGTTACAAAAGTGTTATGTTACAGTGCGAAATAATAAATACACGAGGAAGTCGGAAGTTTATTTACAAGGCAAACGTAACTTTGCTGAGGGTTTTTAAGGCGTTGATATGCAGTTTTCACCTGAATGTAAAGATAAATAATTTGTTAAAGTTAATTAAACTTAATTTTCTGCTATTATAAATCCACGCAAAATTTAATTGACTGTTATTCTGGACAGTTTAACACCAGTTTTAGATATTGTGCGAACACCACAAAGGGTAACTATTTGTTGTGTTATTTAAATAATTTAGCGCAACACCTATTCCCGCACGATAACCTGAACGCCAGTTAATACAAGAACATTGTTGCACATTGTCGCAAACATATCAAATATAAGGATTCAGAACAAACATTGATATTTACATTTTCATAACTAACAGATGAGCAACACATAATTTGTATTGATGCTATAAATATTGGTAGTTTTTGTTATAATTAAATATGTATTACAATTTATAAGTACACACGCAACCATATAGAAATAAGTGATACTGCCCCACTCAATTTCATTAAAATAATAGCCAAATAGTTGAAATTCTATCATGCATTTTAACTCGTTTTAATACTTATTACTTAATTACCACGACATACTAACAACACTCGTGGCACAGATAGACATCAACTGTTCAAGACGGAATAGTGCATATGTATTACATTTCACGAAAAGATAAAATAAACATGGTATGCAAGGCTATTTGTTTAAGTCATAAATAAAGGTATACGAGGCAAACACAAACACAATACAGCCGGAAGAAGGAAGATCTTAAGGGTGTGAGCCTTTGTCATTCAAACAGAGGAAGTTAAGTAGTTTTATCGCTTCAAATGATAATAATTTAGGAGCAGACTCCAGTTATTGACGAATTGCTTGTTGTACGTTTTATATTTGACAAAGGATTTATATTTGCGAGTAAGAACATTATTTATAATTAGTATTATGTAATTTCGTTGCACTTATAAGAAGTGTTGTTCTTACACAAAGTGTTGCTCAGTTACTATTTCTTTCCAAAATACAATTACCGTTTTTACTTTTTGACGATTATTCATATGTGAATGAATGTTGACAAAGTGGAGGGTAATTAAAAAGTGATGTTTATTTGTTTGATTCTTAAAATAAATAAGAGGGACATGACGAGTTTGTATGTCTTATTTAATCATCTAAGAGTATGCTGAGCAAAAACTGCCTTCATTTGGGCTATACGATACCGATAACAGGTCTTACATATATATAACTATTAACTGTATGTTGCGTCACTTTGTTTATCGTGCATTAACACAACATGATAGACCCAGTAATGCACTTTTATAGTTATGTTCACAAAATAATGTGCCTATCGCCTATCAAGATGAAAATCGTAAGATTTTGGCTCGCGAAACGTTCTCAAGCATATATGTTAATGTAAAAATTACGATGTGTGTTGTATTATATTATCTATCATTTCAATTTATTTGTACATTCACTCATAAGCTATGTGATAAAATATAGAAATGGTTACTGAAATACATATTATTTAGTTAATGTAAGTGGTTTATATCCTGTTTCATGGGTTAATCGCTGCGAAGACACTATAATGATCACAACAAATACTATTTTATCTGCTATACATGTTTTACGAAGTCATCACATTTTTCGAGTACATATTTGTTTCAATTCAGTTCGATTTTCTATGAACAGAATCATGAATTCAAGAAAACTAATCATGGCATACGTCATTGTCGAGTTTATGGTTTTATTCAACACCATGGTCGTCAATTCAATGACAACACCAACCACAGAAGTCCCAACTACTGAAGTTTCAACTGCATCTTCAGTTTTAACTACATCTGCAGTTTCAACTACATCTGCCGCTACAACTACATCTGCCGCTACAACTACATCTGCCTCTACAACTACATCTGTCGCTTCAAATGCAACTGAAGCTACAAATTTAACCGAAGCAGCAACTTCAGTCGAAGCTTTCACTACAACCGATGTTACAACAACAATCGACTATCAAAATACAACCAAAGAGCAAATTTCAACCGATCACCCATCTGTAACTGAAGATGTTACAACCATCGAAGCTTCATCTACAATCATCTCTCCTAATACATCCACCGAAGCCCCAACTACAATAACGGAAGTTGCCTATACAACCGCAGCTGCAACTACCGCAGCAGAAACTGCCGTTTCTGAAACCACAGCATTCACAAGTCTTTCCACAAAGAACGACAATGTACCATCATCGTACAGTATGCATTCATGAGTTCAGTATTTGATAACTTATTAATTGTAAATATATTAGATTATTGCGAGATTTATTAGATTGTGTTGTATTTGAAAGATGCCACATGGGAACCCAAGCCACTTTGTTATTTAATAGATTATGTCCTTTTTCAGTCGCAGCTGTGGCTGTCGGATGGACTCTTGTTTTGATACTGATCATAGTTGTCATCGTTGTTATGTTCCGGTACGCATGCGTCTAGTAAATCTACTGTAAAGTCTGAATAATATGCATTTCAAAACAATCCAAATGTATGAGTGATACAACAATAATTGAAGTGTAAACAATGTTCATAGTTAATTAGCTCGTTTTGAATAAAGTTCCTTACACAAATTCAGGACAAAACGACAACAACATAGGCATTAACGATGAGCGTATCTGTTACTGAATCATTTACTTGACTGTCTGGAAAGAAAAAGTTAATTAAAAATTAATTAATAAATATGTCACCTTTAGTATTGATGTAAAATAAAGCTAAAATTGATTTCATATAAAGTAACTAAACAGACCCACACATTTTATGATAAAGCTTTGTATTTTTCTTTAAACAGTTTCATCGTTTGAAAAATTACCCTTAACGTTTTCTATTATTTATCGCCAGGTCTAGTGCGCATAGATATCAACTCTTTAGATTCGAAAACAGAGATGAAGAAATGTTGACCGGAGAAGAAATAACTGATCCAGCAGGGGAAAACAACCAACCGAAGTTGGAGGGAAAGAAGGACGACAATGGTATGACAGAGATTCATAACCCCGTCTATGATGCAACTGGAGATGCTGGTGACGTCACTGTTACGCCAATGGGAGATTCTGGTGACGTCATTGTAACGCCAATGGGAGATTCTGGTGACGTCACTGTTACGCCAATGGGAGATGCTGGTGACGTCACTGTCATGTCAATGTAGGTGTAAAACACCATGACAGAGCAGAAAGAGCATGACATACAAATATGTGTACTTTACTAACATTATTCACAATTATAATGTTGTATAAAAAACATATAAGTGTTATTTTATGTGGTACAAAAAGGATCTTACGTAAAAACCATACCAGTACTATGTGTGTTGCTTGTTGCGAGTGATAATGTACTTAAGTTAAACAAGCGTTCCAGAACAATTTCCCAAGAAAATATCGTACGCTTGTATAGCTTAAGTATATACTTTACTATAGAGTAAAGATACTACAAAAAATATATATTTTTATTTAGAAAGCCGATTAAATTTGTATATCAATTTAAGTACATGACTGTGTTAACGTACTTTGTTTACGTATTTTAAATATTCAAATGTATCAGCGGAGGCAAAATAAATAAGCAGTGCGTGTTTTTCTAATCTATACAATACAAAAGGATGCTTATCATTTAACTACCGTGTAACACAGCCGTTTGTACTGCAGACATAAAATAGTTGCGCACTCCGAAATCTAACAATACGATACAATGCACCCGGAAGTTTGGAAGGAGGTATAGATTCACAATTTGATTGCAGGTATTTATGCCTACGAAGGCACATTATGAACAAGGTGTTTAGGTTAAGGATCACGGACGTATTTATTCCATTATAAACGCAGTATTTGAAGCATTGCCAGTCAACGTTTTTGATTATTTTCAACAAATTTGATAACCGGGTTTGGGGAAGAAAAGAAGAAGAAAATAATGCTATTTTTACAACTGGATACCCTCCTACAATTCTATATTTTGTGTAAATAACAAATGACATGGTTATTAAATTGAAATAATAAATGATATCAGGTTCCGCCCTACAGGTTTGGCTTCAAGCTTTAAGACAACATGACACGCGATGTTTGGCTTATTCTCTTTGACAATTTGAGAGAATAACAATAACGGTGGCAAGGTATGAACGCCAGATCAAGAAGCAAAAGTCCAAAAAAAATAATAAAATATTTCACTGTACGACCCAATGATTGTATTATAATGCTGCACATGTCCGAGAAATACGATTTTTTTTTCCGAAAGAAAACATGTAGGAATGAATTGTATGCATGACTACGAAATACTGAATGCATGTAGATACTTCGATATTTACTTATTTAAAGTATCAAGTTTATTCCATTAAATAAGACGAAATACATTTAAACAACGTTATTGTACTGAAAATAAAATATATGTAGAAATTTTAGAAAGTATAAATATATTTATATTAAAGAACTACGCATAACATAAGCCAGTCAAGATAAGAGTTGAACAAACGCAGCATAGAGACGTATGCGATACACTGGCTAGTAGATTATACCAAAGGTGTTCATACAATATACACACTAATAATGAATGCATTAAGAACGACGCATTTGTATAACCTTACGGCAAGAATTTATAATTGCTTTATATTGCTAAAAAAATCATTAACAACTGTACGCAATTAAATTCCTTAAATGCCACAAATAGCGTTTGCAAATGATATGTACCAAATTCTATTCAGTACACTCTTAACTGGGGAAGGTCTGTCTTTTATCTAAAGAAACTTGCTTTTATTTGTTATCGATAAGCTTTGGAGAACCAACAATGTGTATGAAGTTTATGTCCCGACGGGGAGCATCATGCCCGTATTTGACATTAAATCTATTAGTCAGACCTTGACATATGAGCCAAGGACACAGGTCTTCCCATATACATTTCATCTCCACATACTGTACACTTTTGACGATATTCTCAAGTTGCCCGATTAATGATGTAGTTACAGTCTTAACCATCTATTTGACATATGACCTTTAAATGTGACCTTGAACTTTGAGTAGGAGACCATGGGTCCTATACGCGCGATACCTACTGAATATAATGAGATATGTATTAAGGTTATTAAAAAGTGCATAAGAATGATGAACTAACAGTTGAAAAATAAGTTATAAGCAAACGAAAATACCTTTGATATTTGAACATGATAATTACTTATAAAGAAATGACACTTGTCTTACTCGGGACATGCTGAACAGTTTCAAATGATTTTAATGTTTTGAAATTGAATGATGCAGGCACAATCATATCACGGGTGACCTCTGTGTGAACATTTTACTTATGAGCTAGGGACAGGGGTTTAACAAGCGACAAGCCGTCTTCACAAGGCAAGGAACATTATGGTAAGTCAATTAAAAACTTACATCATGAATGAAGATACAATACAGTAAAGCTCGAGCGTCCGCATGCTCGCAAATACAAACATACTCACGCTCATGAAGTAAACCTACCTGAAAACTATATCGAGCAAGCAGGCTTGACGACAATTTTATAATAGTAATACAGAGAGCAATTTACATAATGACATCTGTCTTTTCATGAGGTTAATACTTGTGCATGTGTGTTGTTTGTAATTATATCTAAGAGTGTTAGGATTTGCCCCCCTTTCAACTGGTTGCAATCAGGAAGGTTTTGGATTTGCTGTTTTAATGATTTTACCACATATTTATCAATCTTAATGCTTTTAATTGTGTTGTATGCTTTACCTGAATTGCATAGTCCTTTTAGACTAGCGGCAGTTGACAAGAACGTATTGCCAGATAATGTTTTTGGACTTTCATAATTAATTTATTTCAAGTTTTTAAGTAACGCGTATCTGAGGACTTAAGTGAATTTAATTACAAGCACATTTGATTTATGATATTTTTCATTATTGATAACTTCATTAGGGTCATAATGTTTAACGTCTTAATTTTATATTGGTTTGAAAACATCTTATGTTTTTGAATAATTGATCAATTTATTTATTTATTTGCCTGCTTCCTTTTTTATTTTCGAACCACATTTTCCTTATTATTTGGAACAGTAAATCTTGTTAAACTCCAATATATAACGAAATGAACTAGGTCAGTCACAAAAGCATGCGCAGTTAGCAACTTGTTATTTCGAGCATATCGTAAGAAATGGGTAATACACACAGGTATATTAGTTATGTATACAATCGTGTGAGGTTGTACTTTTATTACCGACAGTCACGATAAACAGTTATGGTTAACGGTGTGCAACCCATTTGGGTCTTTGTAAAGTGAACCCAGCTATGCAAGTCGCACCCGTTTATTTACTAAAGAATGTATTTCACAATAAATATACTATAAATATTACAAAATATAACAAGTATGAGGCAGATTCACACAGAGGAGACTTAACATTTGAAATAGGCCTACTTCGTATTAGGTGAACGTTTGATCAACAGATTTCGATTATTTTCGCATGTCAATTTATTTCTTGTTTTTGTGTGTATGAAAGGATGAATATCTGCTGGTAAGTACAGTGAACATAGCTTGTTTTGTTTCTTACATGTTTGGTTAGTAAAGTGTACATTTCTTTTGTGCTTCATAAAGCTTAAATTGACATTTGAAAGGCGTATTAGGAATGAGGCAAAGCCATTGTTTTAACGATCAATGATTTAATTTTGATGCAGCGTTTAATGTTTACCGATGTTTTTATACGATTATTTATTATTAACAAATTACACCAGATTGTGAACCAACATTACATAGTGTCTTTTGTTTTACTAAGTATAATAATAATTGAATTACAAAATATNCCAAAAGTGATACGAACGACAATGAGGCATCGTCATATAGTATGTATTCATGAACACGGTTGAACAAGCTGACATCGCTAGTTTTTCGGAATATATATTGAAATGTTAATTCATAGTGTTGTCTGCATTTTCTTTAATGCTAAAAGGACGCGACTCATCGTCGTCACAATCTTCGCAGTCATTATTTTCAGGTTGTCACACTTAAAATTAGTCAACTTTGACTGTTAAAATGTGTATAAAATATAATATGTATGATTCATAAACAAATAAATGGATGTAGATACCCACGATCTCAATATACGCCAAAATAATTACATAACCTTCATTGGAGTATAGCGAAAGACAATATTAAATTGAATTAGTGTCGACATCAAAGTATGTTTACTGGTATATCAATCTGTAGAAGTGTAACGAACAAGAATAAAACGTTATCGAAAATAAAAACCCTCCTGTAATAGTTCAATCATTTGATAGCATTACGATTAACGGAGCCGTTTATTTTTTCATGTTCTGTCATTATTTGAACAGATATCGTCGATCCACAATCGAAACCAGGGATGGAGGAATCATGAATTCATTTAATCAGCCAGCAGAGCCCGGCTACAATAAGTTGGGACGAACCACAAACGACAACGAGCTGTTGGAGGAACATTACCCTGGCTATGCAAGCGTCGATGTGCCTACCGATGTAACATCAATGCAGGCAAACAACTAACAGGGCTATACAAGCGTTAACGTGGATACTATTGTAACATCAATATATGCAAACAACTTACCCGGCTATACAAGCGTCGATGTGGATACCATTGTAACATCAATATAGGCAAACAACTAACCGGGCTATACAAGCGTCGACGTGGATACCATTTGTAACATCAATGTAGGCAAACAACTAACCGGGCTATACAAGCGTCAATGTGGATACCATTGTAACATCAATATAGGCAAACAACTAACCGGGCAATTCAAGCGTCAATGTGGATACCATTGTAACATCAATATATGCAAACAACTAACCGGGCTATACAAACGTCAATATGGATACCATTGTAACATCAATATAGGCAAACAACTAACCGAGCTATATAAGCGTCAATGTGGATGCCATTGTAACATCAATATAGGCAAACAACTAACCGGGCTATACAAGCGTCGACGTGGATACTATTGTGACATCAATATATGCAAACAACTAACCGGGCTATACAAGCGTCAATGTGGATACCATTGTAACATCAATGTAGGCAAACTACTAACCGGGCTATACAAGCGTCAATGTGGATACCATTGTAACATCAATATATGCAAACAACTAACCGGGCTATACAAGCGTCGACGTGGATACCATTGTAACATCAATGTAGGCAAACTACTTACCGAGCTATGCAAGCGTCAATGTGGATTCCATTGTAACATCAATGTATGCATACTACTAACCGGGTTATACAAGCGTCAATGTAGATACCATTGTAACATCAATGTAGGCAAACAACTTACCCGGCTATACAAGCGTCAACGTGGATACTATTGTAACATCAATATAGGCAAACAACTTACCCGGCTATACAAGCGTCGACGTGGATACCATTGTAACATCGTTGTAGGCAAACTACTAACCGGGCTATACAAGCGTCAATGTGGATCCCATTGTAACATCAATATAGGCAAACAACTAGCCGGGCTATGCAAGCGTCGACGTGGATACTATTGTAACATCAATATATGCAAACAACTAACCGGGCTATACAAGCGTCAATGTGGATACCATTGTNTTTCTACTATCACCGACGCGCCTATAACAATAACCGAGGTTCCTTCTACCACGGTAGAACAAACCACAACAACTGTTGTTAATACTACCGTCGCAGCACCAACTACAACAGCCGTTGTTTCAACTACCATCGCAGCTCCAAATACAACACCCGTTGTTTCTACTACCACCTTAGCACCAACTACAACACCAGTTGTTTATACTTCGATCGCAGTACCAGCTACAACAACCGTTGTTTCTACTACCATTACAACAACAACTACACCATCCGTTGTTTCTACTACCACCTTAGCACCAGCTACAACATACGTTGTTTCTACTACCATTGCAGCACCAACTTCAACAACCGAGGTTCCTACCACAACCTTAGCACCAACTAAAATAACCGTTGTTTCTACTTCTGCAAGCACCGAAGCTCAAACTACAACTGCAGCTCTTAGTATAACCACAAATGTTCCAAATACAGCAACCACAATTGCAACTAAAGAAGGAAATCACAGCACAACTAATGGACAGCAAACACCCAGCCATTCCAAAAGTGATACGAACGACAATGAGGCATCGTCATATAGTATGTATTCATGAACACGGTTGAACAAGCTGACATCGCTAGTTTTTTGGAATATATATTGAAATGTTAATTCATAGTGTTGTCTGCATTTTCGTTAATGCTAAAAGGACGCGACTCTACAAACATAAAATAACAAATGCATATGTTGTTCAGTTGCAGCTGTTGCCGTCGGATGGAGCCTCGTATTCATACTGATCATCGTCGTCACAATCTTCGCAGTCATTATTTTCAGGTTGTGACACTTAAAATTATTCAACTTTGACTGTTAAAATGTGTATAAAATATAATATGTATGAGTCATAAACAAATAAATGGATGTAGATACCCACGATCTCAATATACGCCAAAATAATTACATAACCTTCATTGGAGTATAGCGAAAGACAAAATTAAATTGAATTAGTGTCGACATCAAAGTATGTTTACTGGTATATCAATATGTAGAAGTGTAACGAACGAGAATAAAACGTTATCAAAATAAAACCCCTCCTGTAATATTTCAATCATTTGATAGCATTACGCTTAACGGAGCCGTTTATTTTTTCATGTTCTCTCACTTTATTTGAACAGATATCGTAGATCCACAACCGATACCAGGGATGGAGGAATCATGAATTCATTTAATCAGCCAGCAGAGCCCGGCTACAAGAAGTTGGGACGAACCACAAACGACAACGAACTGTTGGAGGAACATAACCCTGGCTATGCAAGCGTCGATGTGCCAACCGTTGTAACATCAATGTAGGCAAACAACTAACAGGGCTATACAAGCGTTAACGTGGATACTATTGTAACATCAATATATGCAAACAACTTACCCGGCTATACAAGCGTCGACGTAGATACCATTGTAACATCAATGTAGGCAAACAACTAACCGGGCTATACAAGCGTCAATGTGGATACCATTGTAACATCAATGTAGGCAAACAACTAACCGGGCTATACGAGCGTCAATGTGGATACCATTGTAACATCAATATGGGCAAACAACTAACCGGGCTATACAAGCGTCAATGTGGATCCCATTGTGGACAATAATCGTCGCAATTTAGAGAGAACTCTGAATCAATATCTGTATTCCTTTCGTTAATTGTCATGCCCTTTTTGTTCACCTTATTTACTTTAGCGTAAACATAAGAATTGCGCTGTTCAATGTTATTTGCATCTTCTCGTTCATCAGAACAAATGCTCGTGTATTCAGGAGGCGAGTCATTCTGATAGTTTCTTCTTTCACAATCTTTCGTGGACGCATGCCCGGAATCGAAACCAAATTTATACTTCGACAAGCTTAATTCATTACAATGAGCCATGTCAGCGTCCATGTTGGACCTCCGTGGCTAAGCCCCTCGCCAATTCCAACGTTTCGAAACAAGTTATCCAAATCATGCGAATGGTGGTCATCAACGTACGGGTTAATTTCTTCTATACCATTTGCATTTTCTAGCCCAATACATGTTCAAGACTGCTGTCATTGGAGTGTTCCAAGCGATATCTGGGCCTCACTTCAATGTGATATAAGCTAGATGATCTGTGTTTGCTTGTTCTCCTTCTGTGAAAAAAGGTACGGTAGTAAATCATCTAGACTGTGTGATTAATGTACACGAATTTGTATAACTACAATAGCAATCTAAGGTCGGTTCGTATTTATTAGCCCAAGTGTGTAACGCAATCACATCAAACAGCCGTGTTTTGATTATGTGTCAGATCTTTTCAATGTTAACGACCTTTAAGGAAGTTAAAAAAATGGGTTTGCTCGTATCAGGTATTTCTTTACACCTCTAAACTGTGTAAAGCAAACATGTACATAAAGATTTACATATACGTACAAACTATGCGGGCGTGGTCGAATAAATGAACACTTACCTAAAAGTAATTATTATCACAATGATAATCCAAACGCTTAAAAGCACGAGCCCATTTGCTACCATATATAGAACTGAAATGTAAAATGACGTAAACAGAATTGTGTTTTGTTATAATGTTTGTAAAACTATTATTCTTAAACATCAACATAAAAAATAACACAAGATGACACATTTTTAAAAACTACGTAAGCATCGTCGATACTGTGCTTGCAGTAAAACAAGACAGCAAATCTTTTATTGCAATGAACCCAACCACAACCTCCTACTAAAAACTAAATTGTAAATTTGCGTCTTTTTATGCTTACATGTGATAAATACAAAGATAGTATATAAATATACTAAAACTAAAGATGTTTGCGTTTCAATATACTGTATATACATATATCAATTAGGGCTCAATGATGCCTGCAATATCCTTAGTTTTATGAGGATACTCTAACAACGAACTTTAGAGAATATTACACGACTGTGGCGTTGTACAACACGAGGTGATAGTGTGATGTTGTATTTCACGAGCTGGGATGGCAAATTTAATACAATGTCACACAATCAACGAGTGCNTGTCGTATGCATCTGAGTAAAAGATTCCAAGCTAGATAGAGTCAGAGTGGATGTTTCTAAACCAGCCGGTATAGTGTTATTAACTTCATAGCAGATATTATATTCAATGAATACATAAATATATTTAACATTTAATACATAATTCGGCCAACTATGGTAAATAACATAATTACTATTTAAATATGTTTACCTGATTTGAATGAGAATTTTAAGCACCATTCCAATGTGAACTGCGATGAGGTCTGTTTAAATTCAATACGGGTTAAACCGGGAGACAGTCCCGTTATAAATCCAGTTTCACATCCAAAGGCCATGTTTCCAACTTGTATTGTTGTACCACATTCCTTGTACGATATTCCTTCAAAGTTCATATTTACTGCGTCCTCTTTATCCGTGTCAACGTATAAATCACAAACGCAAGATAATTCTTGATAACCTGGGTTTTAAGTACTATTTTATACAAGCTCATTTGTACTTTCTACCACTTTTCTAGTACACATTTCAATCGCTGAAAGAAAAAGGTATGCTCTTTCATTTTAATAGATGTAATTAAAACTTATTTAACAACGCATATTGAGACGCATGACTAGAAATTCGAGTTAGCTCTAAATGTCTGTTTAAAACAAAAATCTCTCCGTTTATACCCATTTAATGGTGTAATATTATGTTTGATTGAAACATGTGTCGTGGAATCAACCCTAATAAAGCAAATCACGTGGATAAACAATCAATATCTACACGAACTAATTGAGCTCACACTGAAATCATTCAAAAGGTGAACTTAGATATAGGCACAATTTGTTGATTTTGTCCTGCAGAAAGTGAGTTAACAAGAAATATTTAAAATAATTTTATAGAAACCCAATTTAATCCAAATTGATAAGTTTTCTTACCGTTTTTTGAGCCATATGTGCAAGCAAATAACCCTGAAAAACACATAACTAAACTTTAAATATGGATGGGATAGCTATATATAGGTATGCATCGGTTGTTATTAAATATCTTGTTAGATAAAACTATTTAGTACTATATCAACACAAAATAAATATCTGCCGAATTATGACCGGTGTTATAACAATCAATTGATATATTAGTCAGAGTAAGACCTTAACAATCCCCCCAAAAAAACAATGAATATATTTATGTGGTTATCATTTGAACAATCACATAAAATTACTACTTTAAAGTTTAAACATGAAAATTATGTGCTTACCAAGCATGCCTACAGTATATTCCATGAGGGAAGAACAACAGCATTACAAACAGACATGGTGTTTTATTTAAAAACGATATACAATGTTGAGATTATAAACTGATGTGCATATTTGAAAAGTAACACTGAAACTCAGTTTGTCAAATGGGCTATTTTTATTAAACTTCCTTGACATTATTTCAGGTATTTCTATTTGACTATACATACCCTTTCATATATCGCTTTTAAACACAAACACGACAGAAGATAATTGAACAAAACAAATCCACAATGTAACGAATAACTCTCAAATGCGTAAAACTGTTTTAAACTGTCAGAGATGTTATGGCTAAAGCTACACGCATGACTATATAACAACAACATAACCAATCGTTGTTTTTTAAAAGCGTATTTTGTCCCTATGCAATTACTAGTATCAAACGTGTATTGTTTTTCACGAAAAGCTCAAACATAAGTCTGTTCAGATTAGATTGAAACATCATATATCGATCGTATTCGGGATCCAGGTTATGCAAAGTACCGCCATTTGAGAAACTATGTAGCTTCCCAGAATAACAATTCTCAGGAAACGTATACACCCGTCTGAGAAACAAGTTCAAGTTTTCTTCATCTTCAAAATAACAGTTTTAAACACCAAGATATATAGGTTAAAATCATCCGTCCGTTCGCCCTTCCCCCATACAGGCCGTTATGTGAAGAGTTTAACTCCAGAATCATTTAAGGTAATGATATGAAACGTCAGATAATGATTAAATCGGGATGCTTAGTACAAGACACGTAGATCTCTCTTCAGGATTAACAGATATATAACCTTGTTGTGATTGTTTTTTAACGGATTTTAACTCCTATATTATTGCAGTTATTTTAATCAGACTAAGTACCACAATTCTTTGTTTAGTTTTTTTATGTTAATGCGTTTTTCGTATTGTTCTTTATATAGTTTGTTGGTTAAGAGAGGACTTAACATAAAATGTTCTATAATATTTTGGAGTTTTTGGCCTTGGCTTATTTTAGTGCATATCATATTCACATACTGCAATCGTCTTATGTAAAGCATAGTTCGAAAATATTGTATGAAACCAAATGAAACTATGTATATTGATGAAGGGCATTGACAGAAATCGAAAAGAAAACAAATTACGTTATCTTCAATGTTTACATGAATGTTTCCGTTTGTTTAGTTTAAGTAGACTTTATATTTCTATCAGATTTGAAAATACTAAAATGCATCTTCATTGCTCTACGTTGTGGGGAATTGCAAGTGGAATAATTATAGGTCTCCAGTATTTCCGGAGTTAATGGCCTTGCTTTGTCTTGTTCGTAGCACAGTTACAGCTACTGCGTCCCAATTTGGGAAAATGGCAAAACATAAAAGTATTTATGCAATCCATGCAAAAACTACTTTTTTCTGTATATAACTGCCTGTGTTATATCAGTTGAATAAACTCTTGTCGGCAAAGCGGCTAAGACACTTTATAACTATATATAACTCTTCGGTTGTTTTGGAATTACCACGAGAGTGAATATAACCATCGAATGTCATTACTGGAGTCCCCTGTTTACCAACAATGAGTTAGAAACAACATTTATATCAACTAGTGTCGCGGATAGAGCATTCGTCTCGTCTCATGCAGTGGTACATGGTTAACTTCCCATACACTATCGTAATGTTGCAGTGGTATTCAGATGTTTGCAATATATTTTTCAATGTATTTCAAATTATATAGCGATCAATCATTCATTTTAAATTAACACAATCATTACAAAATGTACACCTTTATTAAATTATAAGGAACGGGAATCAAATATCTGCATTATGTTTATATCATGTGAATATATCTATCTAGAACGCTAAAGGTCAAGGTATGAGACATTATAAAAGAAGAAATTAAAATATAATAGGTGTACTGTATAATGCTACTTGTTCAAATCTTGTAAACAAACAGCATTTCAGTTGATTTTTGCATTATGTTCATTTCATTGTGCCTCAGAAATTTGTTATTCTGTTGTTTTTTCTGGTGCATATTCAACGGCTGAGTATTTAAATTTAAATTAAATTTAATTAAAATACAATGTAATTGCTCTTTACTTTGAATAACAATACCATGAGATTATTTTTTATTTAGAAGTGTGTATTAGTTATCAATTCTGGGCTATATGTTTTGTCTAAATCGTTTATTTAAAACCATGAATGCTTTGCATTGGCCGTTCCGAGGTGGTGACAACATCTTTAATTATTTTTAGTTCGTATATGTTGGTGTATGTATTGTTTTGTAGTATATAGGCTTTTGATTACTTGCCTTATATAGAATACTTTTGGGTGTTAAAAAGAATGTGCTGCCTTAAATTGGTTCTGGAGTTTCATTATTTCTATATATTCAGATTCGACAAATGCACATTTTTGGTACCAAATAAACTATTCTACCATTTCAAATGCGAACTGACACTACCTGAAACGTGTACATGTTGAACGTATAATGTAAGGAAATAGAAATACATTACTTTTGATCTTTATATTGCAATGCACACATGTCGCATGGTATTCAATAAATACATTTGTATACGAGAAAAACAAACATATTTATCGCAACATGTTGCCGTTATATAAGTAAACATATAACGCACGTCAATGACTAGAATTCGCATATCCGCACAAGGTTGATGAATATACTGCCACAAAAAATTGCCCGAATTATGAAAATGTATCGATCTGTAAACAACCTTCAAAATTGATAGAAAATAATCGGTTAATTTTCGCATATGTTTCACGGGCAATAAAGCAAACATATCTGAACTGAATGTCCGTACTGTAATTTTCACATGGGTAGAGCTGGTATAAGTTTTTACATAAAGGCAGCTATGGCGAAGTGGACGGTGTTTCTAATTCTTAATACCTTTGTGTAAAGTATAAGTTAACATTGTCAACGCTTCAACGTGCATCGAAATAACATATAACGTACCCATTTAGCATTAATAATATTCAAACTGTGTATAAAATAGAACGCTCTACACACACATTAACGTACCAATGAATAAATGCTAGACTTGTCTTTCACCAAAATGGATATTCTTGTTTTTACTTTGATCAGAACAACAATAAGCGTTACATATCATTGCTATGATACATTGAGTTATTCATACGTGTTTTCATGCGTTGGATTTCTTAGATGTTGTTGGTCCTTGCACTTATTGTTATTATTGTAAGCATAAAGTCTTATGGAATTTGTATTCAAACCAATACAGTGAAGTTGAATCACTTTAAGGGTTTTTAAGACGTTTTATGAGCAGGTCCATCGGTTGCTTATTATAAGTTATGTATAAGTGTCCATACACGTGTTTGAGTCTTCGTATTGAACGCCTGCCATTCCTCGTCATTCTACGTTTCAAAGTATGATTCTCCCAATTCCCAAACACAATAGTTTTGCTCACATTTAGATAGGTCTTAATGTTTGTTACTTCCAATTTACAAACACATCACTTTCGCGCGTGTTAGTTTATGCCTAAACGTATATTACTCACAATTCACGTACACACATATTTCGCGCCTGTTATTCAATGTCTTAACGTAGGCAGCATCTAATTTATATACAAACCACTTTCGCGCTTGTTATTCTATGTCTCAAAGTATGTTACTCTAAATTCACATACACACCACTTTCAAAGACATTTAGTGCATTGTCTAATTTTAATTTTAATGAATTTAATAAAAACAAATACTTTAACTTACAAACACATTACGTTCGAACCTGTGATTCTATTTCTCAACGGTTGTTACTTCCAATACACAATGCGCATATTATTCTACGTCTAAAGTATGCTACTCCCGATTGACGTTCAGACCTCTATCGATCCTTTGATAATATGTCTAAACGTATGTAGTTTCCAATTCACATACACGTCAATTTCGCGTTTGTTATTGATTGTATTAAAGAATATTACTCCCAATTTACAAACAACCTACTTTCGTTTGATGAATTACCGTATAACATATGCTTGTATATTTCCATCAAGTCATTATACTCTCAACACAGTTTGAAGGGTATAACATAAGTTACACGTTGGTTGATTTGTTGCTTAGTGAGCATGCGTTGTCCTTCATACTTTTTATACAGTTTTTGTTCGATAATAATACTTTTCATTCGTCATATTAAACAGCGGTAGTAGTGGCATATTGTTTAATCCGATTGAACATGGCAAACAGTCGGCTTTCTACGATGAACATTTGCCCTTAGAACTGCGTTTGCATTTTGTAAGGTTGACAAGAAAGATGTCATATAATAAATGAATATTAATACATTACATAATTTGTATATGATATTTTTACTTAATTTGTTTTAATGTGTTGCTCTGGAGTACAATTATATATTCATGTCTTTAATTTAAGCGTATGCTTTGTGTAATTTAAAACATTCTAACTCTAACTATGCTGGTGTACATGTTGACTGTCGCTTATTTTTTTCCCTAATTTCATCGAGCAAGATGTCACTTTGTCATACACGATTAACATTAAGATTACAGCAATACACAACGTTTTGTCACTCTTGATAAGCTGTTGATATCTGTATAGGCACTATGCATCTCAGATGCATACTTGTGTCATAATTTAACAGGCTACTGACTTTATCCAATATTCACGTAACGGCTCGTTTAATTTCAAAATCGCAGTCGATTGACTAATATTCAGATCGCGATACAGTATCTCAGTCATAAACTGCCACAGTTTTTGTAAGTTCGGTAAAAATCAAACATGTAAAGTTGCCAGATAGCTTGTTATATTCTTAAGAAGTAAGTATCGCGTAGACACCGAAACAATATCTTTGTTCTTAAAAGAACTTAAGAAGATTTCTAAAATACGTATGTATTGGTAGATGCTGTTTTCGTAAAGCTGTATTTAAAGGTGCTTAGCGATGTATTTCTTATTTGCATAGACAGGTATAACGCACATTTTGATCTAAATGAATATACAGTATAATCTAAATGAATATACAGTATCATCTTATTTAATATGCCGTATTATCTTAATGATTATAAAGTATCAGTAAAATAATATACGGTACCAAATTCATAAATATACAGTATTATGTAAGTGAATATGCATCATCTGCATGTACCTATCGTATAATCTGAATATATACATGACAATACAGTATAACTTAAAGATAATATATGATTATTTTAGCAAACGGAATCAATCTATAGGTATGCAATGGTTGTTATTAAATATGTTGACAAATCAACTACTTGGCTCTAAATCTACACACAATTAATAGATGCTGAATTACGCCTGTTAAAATAACAATAAATTGATAAATCAGTTAGACCTGTAGTAATCCCCCTACATTTTGATATTTTAAAATGGGTTGTCTACTATATATTTAATCTAATCTAAATCTAATCTAAAAGTCGCCGTGGCGTAGTGGATATGGTGTCCGCCTAGCGACCGGGAGGTCACGGGTTCGATCCCCACTGTGGTAGAGTTCTTAAGATCTCTCCAATAGACACCAAGTACTGGTTCTAGTCCCAGGAAACGGACTCGAGAGCGTTTCAAATTAGCCTTAGGCTTTCTTTGCAATCGAGCTATAAAAAAAATAGGTTTAAACTAATTTAATCTAATATATGTCTACTTTCCTAGGTGGTTATCGTGTTTAACAGTGGCAAAAACATAATAAAAAAATATATAAACATGTTAACTTTGTGCTAACCGAGCTTTCCTATATTCCAGGAGAGAAGAACAACTGAATAATAAAAATATTTGGTGTTTCATTTGATAACAATTTGGACTGTTCTAATTATAAAGGAAACACTGATATTAAATTTGTTAAATATGCATTAAATTAAACTTCCTAGATATTATTTCAGGTACTTCAACTTGTAAATATCTCTTCAACATTTAATCGCTTGTTAACAAACAACTAGAAGGAAAATATTTGCACAAAAACAATCCACATTGTTAATTGTATCTTTCAATAATGTTAAATTACTTCAACGTTTCTGAAATGTTATGGCTAAAGCTACACGTATGCCAATCAAACAATAACATAACGAAACTTGTTTCGAATGTGTGTTTTTTTGGTCACAATTCAAATAAATGTACGTGTTACTATCGATTTCCGTTTTTTTACGAACAGCTCAAACATAGATCGCTTCATAGGGATACATCATATGTTGAACGTATTCGGAGTCCACGTTAGGCAAAGAACCATCATTTGAGGACCCAGGAAACTTCCCATTATAACATTTATCAGAAGACGTAGACACGTCTGAGAAGCAAGTGTCCTTCATCTTCAGGATTCCTCTCAGTGGTTTGTTCGTTTTTTCCTCGTTCATATTTGCAAATGACACTGAATGAGATGCATGTGGTACCTTTGATTTGTTCACAACAGCATACGGCACATCATCCTCAGTGTAAATATGAGAGACATAATGTATTGTACGTGTTTGACTCGTTTCACTATTATAGGAAATATTTCTTAATGCATCATCATAATCTGTGCTTTCTTGGTCCTTGATGGTACCATTTTCCCATGCTTCCATGTGAGTGTCGATATTGTCATTCGATTCGCCCATCGTTGCATACACTTGAGCATCTTTCGAATGTGCATGTAACTCATTTGTAGTCACAATTTCAAACACCTTATTTCTCGGGTCATATGCATCAATGTAAGAGCGTCTCCGAGGATCAAGCGTAAGGTCAGCGGGGGGATTCGGAGAGGGATTCTCTTTGAACGTCCGGTTCCTGTTATCATAATAACAAAATGTGCAAACGATGAAAAACCAGGTCAATGTTTTTTTTGCCTACACTCTTAAATACTTTCACTAAATGAAAACTAATGTATGCACGTTCTGATGGATGGATGTCTAGATGTATGTATGGATGTATGGATGTATGGATGTATTGATGGATGGATAGATAGATGGACGGGTGGATAGATGGATGGATGGATAGATGGATTGATGGATGGACAGATGGATAGATAGTTGGATGTACAGATTGTATTAATGATAAGATAAACGGAGGGATTGATCCATGTAAGAGGTTTAATGAATGCAGATGATTTATTAATAGAAGGAATATCGAAATTATGGACATACGGAAGGAAATTTAAGTGGCTGAAAGTATATACGGAGATATAGATTGAGAGCCAAAATATTTTAGTATGCAATTAAGTAAATATGAAACGGTAAATTTTACCTTTTGAAGTAACAGTACACGGAAATAAGTGTTGCAACAAGCAGCAATAGACAGCATAATCCTACAGCCAGGTAAACTGAAATAATACACGAAGTTACATATCAACGAACATGGGTAAACAAACAGGCATGGTGAAAAAAGAGACTTGCATATCTGAAATATTGGTAAAGGCAAATATCTCAGAAAATAACCATATCATATATACAATATGAAGTAAGATAAATATAAAGATAGGCGTTTCTTTTTGGGGTAAAACCGTGAATTATTTCAGTTAAATGCGAAAATAAACATGTTCACGAGGGCTTGCATCGTCAATGGTTACATGATGAAATTCATCACAATGTGTATTTGCCTAAATTAAATACCTTTACCTCTACATCAATAATAGGCTTCAAAATATCTTCACGTTACGTGATATTTGTTATACAATATATTAGTTTTATTATAAATATGTTCTATTTTTTGCTTTTTATATAATGTTTTTAATTACGTATCGTACACTTAGATTGGAAATATATGAAAAATACTATCGCTGAGCCAAATTGGAAGCAAATCTACACTGGATTTTGAAACAATGTTTCTACCGAGATGACCAGTTCCAATGCCGTTAGGTTTAATCAGTACCATCGAAAGATTTATAATAGTCACAGTCGCTCAATACGACTGAGGAAGACACAAAGCCGTGTGATAAAAGAGGTAAGGCATTTGTATAATGTAATGGTTTTTTTTATTTATCATCAGATATAATAAACTAATGTGACCAGCAACGGTACTAGTAACATTTCCTGATATGTATGTTAACTTAAATATGCTTTACTATGGGGAATTGTACCAAGATACAATCAAGAACGTTTTTTTAAGCATTTCCTTTTCAGATTTGTGAGAAATCACAATATTTCATCACTTAGTATTAACAAAATAGTACAAATTGTCACTTATTGATATTACCAAAAGTGGGGTCATGCAGATTTTTCGAATCCGACAAATCGTTCTCCGTAGAACTTGAATATACAGGCGTTGTTAAATGTTCTGATACAAATATGGTCAATTCAGATGGTATTGTCCCACGCGTTGTCGAATTACGTGATATGGACGTGGACGCAGCAGAGATTGGTGAGGACGCAGCAGGGATTGTTGTGGACGCAGCAGGGATTGTCCTGGACACAGCGGGGATTGTCGTGGACGCAGCAGAAACTTTCGTGGACGCAGCATGGATTGTCGTGAACGCTGCAGGGATTGTCGTGGACACTGCAGGGATTGTCGTGGACGCAGCAGGGATTGTTGTGGACGCTGCAGCGATTTTCGTGGACGCAGCAGGGATTGTCGTGAGCGCTGTATGGAGCGTCGTGGACGTAGCAATGATTGTTTTGGACACAGCGGGGATTGTCGTGAACGCTGCAAGGAATGTCGTGGACGCAGCAGTCATTGTCGTGTACGCAGCAGGAGTCGTCGTGGATGCAGCAGACATTTTCGTTGACGGAGCAGGTATTGTCGTGGTTGCAGCAGGTATTGTCGTGGTTGCATGGATTGTCGAAAACGCAGCAGGGATTGTCGTGGACGCAGTAGGGATTGTCGTGGACGCTGCTTGGATTGTCGTTGACGCTGCACGGATTGTCGTGGACGCAGCAGCGATTGTCGTGGTTGCAGCAGGAATTGTCGTAGACGCAGCAAAGAGTGTCGTGAACGCAGCTTGGATTATCGTGGAAGCAGCAGGGATTGTCCTAGACGCAACCCGGATTGTCGTGGACGCTTCAGGGATTGTCGTGGAAGCTGCAGGACTTGTCTTTGACGCTGCAAGGATTGTCGTGGACGCAGAAGGGATTGTCGTGGTTGCAGAAGGAATTGTCCTAAACGCTGCAGTGATTGTCGTTGACGCAGCAGGGAATGTTATGGACGCAGCAAGGATTGTCGTGGACGCAGCAGTGATTTTCGTGGACGCTTCAGGGATTGTCGTGGACGCAGCAGAGATTGGTGAGGACGCAGCAGGGATTGTCGTGGACGCAGCAGGGATTGTCGTGGACGCAGCAGGGATTGTCGTGGACAAGTAGGATGTCGGCGAGGTACTAGTTGTAGCAAGTTCTGGAGGAGTTTTACCCGTGTCATAACACTCTATAGTAAACGCAGCAGCGGGAGCTGTAATGTAAACGTTTTCTAGGTGTCATTATTATCTTTCTCCTAACAAGTTTGAAACGTTATACAATTTGATTTATAAATTAAGGAGCGAAAATAAGAAATCACAATTATGGATTTATTTGTATCTGTTACGATTTTCAGTTATGTAATATTACAACCAAAACAAGGATAAGTATTAAGTATACCAGACATTTCAGTACCTATTGCATTTTGTGAAAACATCATGCACCATGTCACTTCAGGGATTCCGTTGTTGGTAATTATGATTCTATTACTTCTTGTAAATGACAACGTAGAAACCCCATCGACGCATTGGAATTTTAAATCCTGTGTTTCTATAACTGTGCCACAAAATTGGTTCAGAACGTTGTAAAAATTCACAGACAAAGTAATCTCAGCATTGGTAGTGATGTCGCATACACATTGGACAGAATTCGGTTTGTTGGAACTCCTCAATGTGGCTCGTTCGCCTACCACAATTGTTGACTCGCATGCACGCAGATCTGTGTGTGTAAACATTTTGTGATAAAGGTGACATGGTATGATGACTCAAGTATTTTAATTATCAATGGCTGCTATTTGTTGGGTACACCTATCAATACAAATCAGTTAACAAAATGAATAACTGATGGTTTAAAATAGCAATGTAAAATATGAAACATCAGTAGCCTTAATTTGAAATAAACGTGTAAGTTTTACTTTATTAACTGCAGCTTGAATCACAAATGACAAATGATGTTAAATACAACTAAGATTCGTAAAACGAATAAACTATTCATATTGTTAAAGGAATTGTAGGTATGGAAATTTAACATCAGTAGCGAATAAAGAAATTAATATGTAAATAGTATATGCAATGTGTAAATATATATAGATATTAATATATTGAAATCAATATTTTCTAACCTGTGACATACGACGAAGACTCCGGGCATACGATGGCAGCTGTTTAAATAATGAAAACTTCGGTATAGACATGGCAAAACAATACATTCACAATTAAAATCCGCAATTATTTTTTATCCAAGCATAACATTAGTTTAGTTCAAATAACAAACTAAAACAGTACAGATTTGTGTTTATCACATCTCAATGACGTGTATAGGTATTATTCATAACAATCTAAGATATGTAAAAAGAAAATCTTATTTTATTACGTTAACGTTAATTAAATATCAATTAGCAAATACCTTTCATTCAGTTTTTTAACACGGATGATCACACATCATTTTGTTCAGCGTTTTTATAAACCGAAGTATTTCATAAAAGTTTAATATGTGTAACTTACATACGAATGTATCCAAAGACAATACCAAAAGCACTATTACACTCATTGTATTCATTTTATGCTAGTTAAGCTTGTACAAAACACTAATCCTCAAAACGCAGGTACTGCTTTCTCATTGATCTTAAAAAAACTTGTAATTTTGTCAATCACGTGAAAAGAAAGCAATCGGCTATCTTGTTTTTTACTTTTAATTATCATCGATCGTTTTCCAATATTACCGATAAAGTGTACGGCTAAGTAAAAGAAAGTTAAGAATAATTAGCAGTGGTAATTTACATTCCAATATAATTGCGTATGATTTGTGTGGTAATGATTGATGTTTACGCTTTCTTTTTTGCAATACATTTCAACTGCAATTCACTTGCTCGTTCCGGATGAGGTGCAGCTCATCAAACATGTGATTCATTTTATCATCTATTGCACTGTTAATAAAATCTTGCCTTAAAATGCTTTGGAATGCCGATTTTGTGTTATTTGTTTTCCCGCTTCTCCATGGCGATAAACCGGTTTTCCACGGGCACGGGAAAATAATCAAAATCAATGTTTATGGCAGTTTTTGGTTAATTACACACTCATATACTGATAGCCACCACTTAGCTGCATTACCATTTACAAATGTGGTGGATGTTCAGCTCAAAATAATAAATACATAAATGTTTAACGCCAGTACTTTTAACTTTAAGAATCTAAATAATACGTGGAGGTCTTTGTTTGTTTTCAAATAACTCACGGCCGGAAGTTAGTATACGTGTAATCGAATCACTTTTGCCGCACTCAAGATTAAACTTATACGCATGTAAACATCCGGTCGTTTTATAACTGACAACAAGCGATGGGCTATATTTTAAGATTTTTTTTTATCTTAATTAAACATTCGCCTGAATGAAAAAAAAAACAAGTTAAGGTGTGTTCAAACTTTCAACCAAATCGTTCATATGAATAACAAAGACATTACTTATGTCACTTAAAATGTGCGTGCGTATCATTTACGTTCATCTTTTGTTTAGGATGTAGAACTTTTGCCCGAAATGGACACGTCTGCGATAACCGTGATCAAACATTTATTGGTAAGTATTGATCTATGGAAATAGTTCTTAAAAAATTACACACCAATCCGTCGTTCGCTATAATATTTGGCGTACTATAAATAGAAGGTGACGTCACTGCGTTATTGTCACCTCTAGTGTACGACATAACCTGACCACCATTGGGTATCTTTATGAGTCCGACATAAAGAAGTACGTGGAGGGATAAATATAAATATAACCCAATCTTATAACCATACTGATTCAACTATAATTAATTATTTTATGGTATATGTTTATTATTGGTATTAACCTTCAGAATCAAAATAATCAAATTTAACAGTGTAGCTATATTTGTAGTATGTACTTTCACTTTCGGTTTTAATCGGGAAACTGGAACATCTTTCGAAAGGATAAGGTTGTATAACCACTGCAAAACGTACTGCAAATGGAATTTCAAAATATTGCACTGGAAAGAGTTGTTATGGGTTGATTCTTTGCTATAAATAAATTCCACATTTAAATGTAATGGTTGGTTCACAAATCTAATTGTTTTTGTGCTTATTTCGTCCTCTGGTTGTAATAATAATATCATGATAAAGCAAGATTATCACTCAACATAGGCAGTTAGTTTGAAGGGGCATAACGGAAGTTACACGTTGGTTGATTTGTTGCTTAGTGAGCATGTGTTGTCCTTCATACTTCTTATTCAGTTGTTCGATAATAATACTTTACTGAATATTAATTCATACTAAAATCGGAAAGATTATTGTTGATGTTAAATGTATTTATGGTTTATGCTAACTTTTATCATTAAGTTATTTTATTTGAATGGTCTAAATATGGGAGCGTATGACTATGTGGGTTTTTATTTTATTTTACATCATCAGTTTGAGAATACGGACTCATTTGTCATACAAGATATAGTTACTACTACAATACGCTTGGATTCACATTTAACAAACAAATGCCGTTATTTTAACTGGAAATATAGTAATAATATATTTACTTAATATATTTATATCAATAACGTGGATATATTATGATAAGACAAAAAATTGACAAATCTTGGCGATAAGCTTAGATTGTTTTTTGTAATAGCAACGTGGAACAAAGTCTGCTCATCTATGGCGGAAGTAATACATTATTTTGATAGAACCAAGTCCCCATATCAGGTTGTCTGTGTCAATAGTAGTGTTCTATTATGAAGCAATTTAGTCTGGTCGTGAGCTGGCCCTGGTTCTAATTGAACCAAAACTTACGCCAACACTTACTGGTCAAAGGTTTGATACCTCTTTAATCTATAACATATACACCCTTCTTTCGCTTTTCAATAAGACATAACAAATAGTGTGTTGTACTAACTGCTTCGCATGGGGTACTAAAACGAACAAGGGTAGCTCCTAACCAGTGGTATTCCGTCTTCGCGTTTTTATTTGTTCCGACACTAGACCGGTCTGCTTACCAGCTTACAATTGCATGTGTCCGAATCTGTTTTAAACAGCTTTAACTTAAACAACATTATTCTGCACTGATTAAACACTGAATAATAAAATACAGATGTTATTATGTTTAATGAAGATTAAAAAACAAAGCGAATACTAGATCTTCATCACTGACCATGTCATTGTCTCTCAGGTGTGGTATGGTCTTTAAATCGGTATTTGAAAAACATAATAATGTCGAAATATTGAGTATCATCTTAAAATATGTAAATTGCCACACATTCATCTTAATAAATTAAATGCAATGTAAACCTCATATTTGAAATAGAACCTTTTAAGTAAAGGTACTTTTCTTCCTCAAAATCATAGTCTTTGTAATACTCCGAAACTACACTTGCCGAGCTACCAGACGCTTTAAAGGCTCATTCTTGTGCATGGGTTCTGCTGGCATATTTGCATATTACAAATAATATTTCAAATAAGATGTATAGTTAGTGATATAAAAATTGTCCCGCGATAATTCATGTTTGAATTCACCTTGAAGAGGACAAACCGTTTTCAATTTTCAAATGACAATATAAAAATTAAGAAACTTGCAAAATATTAGCCTCGTGTTTACTGCCGCAAAGTCCTACTAAGATATTCTGGCCAGAGTCAAGAACCAGGCTGTGGGCATCATCACTCCACACAAACATAATTGACGGAACAGACAACCTGCATGCCTCCTTTACACAACGCCATAAAACAGAACTGAAGTCTAGTTTATAAGTAGACGCACAGCGGAGTGGAGACATAGGATCTACCGTTTGCGGAGAAGACAAAGCAATGCTGAGAAAACATGAGGATAAGCTGCCAGCATATGTTCATAAACGGTACTGACGATCTCTTCTGGCAAAATACACAGAGAAACATCACCATCTGTACCACAGTTCCAATCTCACCACAAATTTGGACCACGGTTACGCGAGTAAGAAAGCCCTGACGCTGGCAATGCATGGAGAAAGGTATTCCTATAAAACACGTATAAGTTCAAAATCCAGTGGCAAGAGTAGGAAATTACCAACATACCCCCAAAAGCAAAAAACTTCCGAGCTGAGTTGAAAGCCTTGATCCGCAAACACAGTCAGCAGCTAGTGGACTTAGACTCCCAGGTACAATTCGTTTCAAATTCTTTGACAAATGACATAACTATAAACACAATTGTAGACATGTATTATGAATAGTGTATGTGAGGTTAATTTGCATTTAAATGGCAAAAGTAATTACTAGATTCTGTTGGTGGTAGTATGTTTATCTGAAAAGATGACAAACATGTAAGACATTTATACATACACTTATTAAAGAACTTCAACGGGAATAGAGGCAATCATATCCATCACCTAAACATCCATGTATACGTGTACGTATTTAAACTAATACCTTCATAGGCTATCAAGGACTTTACTATCGTTTTAAGTTTTTATGTACAGCACCCAGTTGTCAAGAGTAGAGGAATTCAATACGTATACTTACAGCGCAAATATCAAGCTAGAATATATTTTTCACACTGACGACCGTGATAAGTAAGCATTGAATTAAAGGTAAACATGACTTAAGTTAAAATATGATATTACATATATACATATTCAATCCTGTATTAATGAAAGACATGTGTCATACGCATAAACTGCATTAACATAAAATGTTTTTCTTTTATATATAGCATACATAATATATAAAAACGGCTTGTATAAGTGAATTCAAAACATGATTAAATTCATAAATAAACGCTTTCACAATGTTTGCCTTTGCTTTAAAACTGGTAGTGCAAAGCTAATATGAAATTTCGAGTCGGTTAAATCCATATTAACATATTAACTTCCTGATGGTTGTGAAACTTACAATTGAAAAAAACTCTTCAAACTTTGTAGGCAGTTTATTTGTATGGTGGGTTTCGCAACTTAATTTCGTACCGGTTGTAAGATCGAATATCAAGGGCTGCGTTTGCATTCAAAGATTTTACTTGAAATATTGAATGTGATATAGACGAATTTGTTAGCCAATGCAAGGAAGGAAGAAAATACATGCTCAAATGTATAATTATCTTAACTATAACTGGCTGTGTATACATGTTGTACGTATTCGAACATGTAAATGTTTACGATGTTTATGGTATGCAGGTTTATTAACGAAATCGTTTGCAAGTAAATTAATGCATAATATAAATACCTTTTAACAATACTATATTAAGGATATTGTTAATAGTTAGGAGTTCACTCAAAGATAACATGTACACAAGATGAAGGAATTTCAAACTGCAGACTTACGTAACGAATTTTAAACACATAATCACGATTGAAAATCATATAAATGCCTTTCAGTATAAACAAAGCCAGTACATTATAAACGCAAGACAAACATCAAATTTAGATATATCTTTCTATCTTGACTGTGTTTATGTCAACAAAACAGCACCAGTTAAAGACACGTTTCATATCTTTTCTATATGTATCGACGATGAGAGTTACTATATTTGTAACAATTTTGTTTCGGTCTCTTTCACCGTCTACTGCTTTTTCCGCCACACCCGTGTGTCCAGTTGCTAAATACATATAATATATACACAAGTGCTTTAAATTAGAAATGCAACACTGTCTGTAAATGGACCTAAAGCTTTGGCAAACTTACAAGTTAGTCTATCGTAAACGATGTCCATTTACATTCTTTCAAAAACACGTTTATATTTTGTTCAGCGTTAATAGAAACAAGATGACTTTTAAACTCAAAGTTATCTTTTGTAAAATAACAACACTGTTTAATCAGAACAAAATATTCCAAAAAGGGAACAAAACTAATGATCTTCCAAAGCCAAAATTACAGTTGTTATTTTGAATATGTTGAAATTCATATTTATTAAAACGCAGAAGTATGTTATAGGAAAATGAATGAACATATACAGTACGGCATATGGGTCCAGTTAAAACCCTATTTTTGTTTTGCATGTTCATCTTGAACATGTTCATATGTGTGACCCTCGTTCTCGATATACGGGAGGCGATAAGTGAATGTCTGTTGACTGGTCTTCGAGCTTATTGCAGAAAATAAAGATAGTTTTACGCTTTCTGTGAATGATAAAAATAAAAAATAAAAACATACCTTTATGTCTTAAAAAACCATGTATTTGAGTTTATTAATTAATGTCAATAATGTTCTTTACATCAGTATTGTACATATACATATTTAGGCCTCTTTGGCTCTGTACGCATTTGAAAACGTGTTATAACCGGTTAAGGTTCTTTTAAATAACAACAAACCCCAATGTTAGCTGCTGTATTAATTAAAACAGTGTATGTTTCGTTTTTCATTCAATTTGTTTATTTTGCATTGAGATGCTTAACATAGTTTCTTTATTTTCTTGTAAATGTATATATTAACTTACCTGCAGAAGCCCCAGACTAAGACAGATGTTGTAACGGCAAAATGACAAAGATAGGTAGAAAGTACAATTATAACTGAAAATAAAGTATATAACATTTTTAAATATTTCAATTTGACGAAACCAAAGTCGCAACATAGATATTGTACATGTCTTCCTTTAAAATGCACATTAGTTCAATCGCATTGTGAGAGGAGATCGAAGTTTAAAGATCATTAAGTCTATCACTAAGCTTAATTTGATAACATTCTTATGTTAACCTTAACCAAAATGTTAAAGTGTATACCAATCTGCATATCGTGCAATGCCTTCTCAGTTTGACTTTCGGTAGACGTTTTGTTCACAGCATCTGAAGTTGTTGCTGTGATAATGTCGTTTGACGTTGTGTTGTTTCTCGTATAACCAGTTTCGTGTCGAAGCGTGGTCACAATGGAAATTCCATTGGGTGACTCCGATGTTAACAATTCTGACGGTGGCAATGTTGTTTCGGAATACCGGTAGTAAATGTTGTGATTCTGGCAGTGACAGTTTGTGTGACCACGCATTTGATACCAAATGCACTTTCTAAATAAGAACAACGGAAGCGGAAGCTCACATTATTTGTGATATTATTATTTTGGTTGAGACAATGATTGGCAAACAATAATATATATGAAATTCTAAATTTTCGGTTTTCCCGGCTTAACATGTTTGTCTAAAAATATTGGGGATGAACATCATACGTAAGCGTACGAAAATGACGTCATTCACAAATAATAATGTTTGTTGCGCATTTCATCGTTTTACTGAATCTTTTGCACAAACCGTCAATGAAAGATGACCTTTGCGTAAGAGCTTCATGTAGAAAGTCATTAAATGTAACTCTTGTTGACAAGATGTAAATAAAATTCGATATGCTATCCACTGGGAGAAATAAATAAAGACTCGACTGTGCCGCGGTCAATATGTCATTTCTACCAGTGAATATCTTATTTAATGACCTTCAATTCATTACATGTATGACAAATACCAACTTTAACATAGCAAATATGATCTACAAGCATATGTCATTGAGCATATGCCAAGTGCCAAATAGATATTCCAAAAGCACGTAATTCATGATTGTAAGAATTATAATCAATATTAACTTATTACACGACCTACATAACATATTTAATTGTTTTTACATTTTATTAGGCAAAAGCAAATATATTTAATATTCTGTTTTTCGAGAATTGTTTACAGTTTTGGCTTAAAAAGCGGTGATACCCGTTTCTAAACGCTAGATGTAACGTATAAAATATATCCGGGACGCATCTATTGACGTGACGTCAATGACAAATAGCAAAGTTTGAGTTTGGGGCGCTTTAAAGCGTGTAAACACACAAAAGAGCGTATCTCATCAGTAAACGATTACTGATCTAGAGGAAGTCAACAAACCAAAAACAAATTGACTAGAGAACCATAAAACATTATCTGATATTCACTACTTCAAATGCATAATGAAACATGCGCAGCAATGTAATCAATAATTGTATATTCTTTAAACAGAAATGTAAACATATATACAAATATTTATTATTAAACATGCATACTACCTGCAATAAACTTCATACACCAAGACACGTCTTTTTCTCCCCCAGAGTATTGTTTCATCGTTGAGGCGTCAGAACTATTAAGAACACTGTAACCACTTTGGCACTTGAAGTTTACATTTGCAATATGTATGTTTGTCCCACAATTGTTACCGCTTTCATAGTTCGGATCCCGATTAAATACAACGGAAAAGCTCAATCCGCCCTGGTGCTGAATGTAGAAGCTGCATCTTGGCGATGAAGCTTTCGAAGTGCTTCTCAGCCTTAGTTCAGTTATATTCACCACCTTGAAGTCGGTACACATATACACATCTGAAGAAAAGGAAGCTGTTATCATATATCATATCGGAGGTTTGAAGAGAAAGAGGTATACTATATCATTAGAGGTTAACTTATAATAACAGTTATAATCTCGAAATACTTTGCATGACATGACCTAACCTTTTGTGGTTTCTTCGGATGGTGTACAAAGTTCGCAACCTATAACGGAGTAAAATCAAACAGTCATAGTCACTAAGTGCACCTTCTATATTTCAACGCGAAAAAAAACACACAAACATAACACCGTATGAAAATATTGTGTATGTTGAAACATCAATAACAGACAAATAGACATCCTTGATGCAGCCTCTGTGATGTTAATTTCAAGGCATTGTCTAGAGGTATAAGTTTTGGGAAATGCATTAAGCGGAAGTTTATATATAAATATGTATTGTGTTATTTATTTTAACTTTGTTTTACTTGTTGTACAATTAAGTAAATGCAGCTGTAAGAAGAGTAAAGCCCCAAAACGTCAGAATATATAACAGCAACGTGACACATTATTAAAGTGCTGTTTCAGTGGTTATCATACAACGTTGCCATAAATTAATGCAAAAATCAAGCTTATATATTGCATTTAAATGTTTTAAGTTACAATTTCAATAAGTAAAAGTTAAATCTGGTATAAAAACTACTGTGCATGTTCTACGATGGCCTCTTGTTTCTTGCTGGAATTATAGGAATTGAGAGGAAATGTGAATTAGTATACCCCTGAGGGAGAGGCACGATTCGTATGGATTGTTTTCACATGATATTCATCCTGATCTTCTTTTACAATATACACATTTGAAAAATAAACAAAAAAATCATAAAGTAGTTGAGTTATTTTCGCATTATCATTCAGTACAACCGATTCTAACACGGCACTCGCAAACTTACACATTCACAAATACAGAAATCAACCATTTGTTTTTCTGCAATAATTATGGGTGCAGCTAACATATTTTAAGCACGCGGTCAAAACCAACAATTGAGCCGATACATTTACCACCAGTGTGAAAATCGTATGTTTGATCAATAAACGTCACGAAAAAATAGCACGAATTTTTTAACTGACATTAGTAAACGTTGACTCTTTTTCTTTCTCTACGATTTCTCATAAGATAGAGAGTAACCATATGAAATAAATCAGATGACATAAACATCCTTTATTTCTGAGAGGTATATCAAAACATATAATTATACGGTATCATATACCTTGGTAAATTAAGATAATTGAACGTTTATAAACAATAAATTATCAAACATACCGGCTTGTTGAAGCGAAGCACAAAACATTAAACTGACCATGCACAATGTTTTCATTCTTTCGCCTAATCTGCTTTACTTTTATTGTAAAACGGAAATGTTAAATCCTTTGACGGTAAACTATATATTGTACGATGAAACTAAGCTAACTATATTTGAGTTTAAAATCACTACACATTATAACTTCCTCAGTAGTGGGGAAACCACAAGAGCGCCTACATGTTATTATGATATAACTGGTTTAGTGCGTAGTTAGTTCACTTACGGTCTGCTTAACGCAGAGAAAGGCTTGCGTCTGTATTAAAGGAACGTATTTTAAATGTGTGATGGGTTATTGGCAATTGTGAATTTATATGGTGAAGAAGAAATATACAGTAACTAATATAGTATGTCCCCAAAAATACCAAAAGGGATTTAATAAAGATTTCAAAATACTGTGTTCTATGTTTGTGTGTTAATATAAGCAATTATTTGACATTTTATCACTTTACTTATATAAAAGACAAGCGGTTGGTTATCATGATTTATCGACTGATGTTTCTTTGGTTTTCTATTCCGCGAAATTATGCATTGAATGTATTGTTAACGTTTTTACGATATTGATTAACTATACTGTTTTAAGGCTGCATTTACAAAACTCTTAT
This sequence comes from Dreissena rostriformis, assembly GCA_007657795.1. Lineage (NCBI taxonomy): Eukaryota > Metazoa > Mollusca > Bivalvia > Myida > Dreissenidae > Dreissena > Dreissena rostriformis. The sequence continues at coordinate 194,622 of VMBQ01001247.1, forward strand.
CGAAGTTGGTATATTTAATATTTGCATTGCTTTAAAAGACTCTCAAAGCTTATAGTTCACGGTTTTGAGATTTAATCGTGACACAACCTGCTGTATGAGTCAAAACATCGCCAACAAAGAAACGCTGCAAAAGAAAAAATAGGGATATCGAAACTCAAACCTTTGTACAAGGGCTAAAACTTTAACTACTCAGTCATTGCTTTTTATACATTTTCTTACAAATATCTTCCTTTAAGAACATAAGTATTCCATTCAATACTAATTCATTAGGAATAGTTTATAATTTAATCACTTTTTAGCGATGATAATTAATCATTAGCTATTTTGCACAATGTTTGAAATAGACATTTCACGGATCTGTACAATTATTAAACCGTGATGCAAGGATCACATAACGTTAAATGTTACGCGTATATGGAATATTGAATTATGAAATCATTTTATTGTTGAAAAGTGAAGTAATAAAAGGTGTCTCTCTAAACATAATTTTGGCTCATCGCCGCATAATTGTACAATATCTGGTCAACTTTTAGGAACGAATGGGGAAGCAAGGCATGTTTGCATAAAGTATTAAATTCCTGAATAAATTAACATTAATGTAATGTCGAATGACACTCCAAATGGTTTGATAAATATTCGCCGCGGTCTTTATACAAACTCAAAAACACTTATCAACTATAGGTGTGGCCCAATAGAGATCATTTTGCGAATTGACGTATTCTTTCAGATCATTAATTTTATAGCAAAGTGTAAATCTATGTTATACCACAATTGAAATATTTGTTCTTGTCTGTCTAGAATGTAGATGTTATACACTGTCAACACATTTTCAAAAAGCGAAATGTTATATGTTATTTAATACTTAGCGATGAAATATTAAAATATGCCTGACATATGACTCTCTATGTCCCCCCCCCAAAAAAAAGGAGAGACATATACATATAATTGTTTTATTGTATTAAACATTATTTTGGGTATGTGCGTTGTAACCGTTCACTATATTTAATCATTGAAATTAATTTGAGATCAATACAACTGAGACTGAGTTAAGATTAATGGCACATTACTACTTAAAATGCTCATTTTTATCAAAAACTGAATATCAGTTTTCAAAATTGATTGAAAACACTACAATGCCCGTTACCTTGAGTCTACTTGCTCTACTTAAAGTTGTTATTCAATAAATCCGATACCGTAAGCGTAAACATTTCCGCCGCCTTTCAGTTAATTGTATTGTTGTATTTCAAATGTAAGTGCGTCTAAAGTTAGGATGATCTAATTAAGAAAATCCCATATACATGCAAGTTATCATTTTCCAACGAATAATTATGCAATGAATCATAGATAAACTAGTTAACGATCCGTTAGGCAATAACTCGAGCAGTGCATAACATAATAATAACCTTGGTTCCAATATTATGCGGTGAATTAAATTTGCATAATTTTAAACTTGATAATAACGTTGACTTTTCAGTAGATGTAATACTACTCTCCAATCAAAACCATGCTTTAATATGTCGAGAACATTACTCAATAATGTAATACATTTTAATTTAATAAAACTAACGACAAGAAAACTCAAATATAAGCAATAACAATTTTTTAAGAAAATTATCCTAGAAGTTTTTTATATTTTATAACTAACGTTTATTGATTGCCAAGGAACAATTCGATAACCTCATTAAAATAGTTTTCTGTTTGAGTTGTGCTATGTGCAGTAGAACGTATCCCGTACAACCCGTCCATGTTGTCACAGTCTATGACTTCAGAGGTATGCAGTAGAGTTATTTAATTTATATGGAAGAAACATATTTACGATTTAGTGCCTTTAACAAATATCAATTCCACGCAATTCATAAAGGGCGTATTAGCGTAATTACCTTTCACGAAATTTAAATGAATAATGTGCAACACGTTTCAAATTCCTTGTATATTTAATTGAACTGATAGATAAAGGAATAAAACCTGCATACGCTATGAACGTTTGAAGTTAAACAGTATAATAACGATAAGTTTTCCCCATGGTCATTTTATTTATGAATTTCCAGAAATACTGTTATAAACAAACCACGTTTTCATCTATTCTACATGATCCAAAGTCATCCAAACAGTAACTTATTTGTTAGTACATATGTCATATCTATATTAAATATTTTCGTAATATATTATATGATTCTACACATATACACAATTAATGCACGATGGTAACATCTGCACCGCTCTAGAATATATATGATAAAATTGATCACAAACAATAACATCTCAGAATCCAAACCGACAAATAGCTTTAAGGCACATATACTGATTTGCCACTAAAACAAACATAACACGTACATCGGTTATTTAAAGTAAAATCACTTGAATTATAATTTTTGGAGTAAGAAACATGTACTGCGCGTGAATGACCTTGATATGATATAAACGAGTCAGTGTTTGCCTATATTGACGCTTGTATAGCCCGGTTAGTTGTTTGCATATATTGATGTTACAATGGTATCCACATTGACGCTTCTATAGCCCGGTTAGTTGTTTGCCTATATTGATGTTACAATGGTTTCCACATTGACGCTTGTATAGCCCGGTTAGTTGTTTGCATATATTGATGTTACAATGGTATCCACGTCCATGCTTGCATAGCCCGGCTAGTTGTTTGCCTATATTGATGTTACAATGGGATCCACATTGACGCTTGAATAGCCCGGTTAGTAGTTTGCCTACATCGATGTCACAATGGTATCCACGTCGACACTTGCATAGCCCGGTTAGTTGTTTGCCTATATTGATGTTACAATAGTATCCACGTCGACGCTTGTATAGCCCGGTTAGTAGTTGGCCAACATTGATGTTACAATGGTATCCACATTGACGCTTGTAAAGCCCGGTTAGTTGTTTGCCTATATTGATGTTACAATGGTATCCACGTCGACGCTTGTATAGCCGGGTAAGTTGTTTGCCTATATTGATGTTACAAAAGTATCCACGTCGACGCTTGTATAGCCGGGTAAGTTGTTTGCCTACATTGATGTTACAATGGTTTCCACATTGACGCTTGTATAGCCCGGTTAGTAGTTTGCCTACATTGATGTTACAA
>VMBQ01001248.1:0-74742 GCA_007657795.1 Dreissena rostriformis
GTCATCTAGTAGGGGCTAGGGCTACCAGGTGACCAAGTGAGGTCATCTTTGCTTACTTTCATGTCAAGGTGTGGCTAACGGTGAAATACTTAAATTTGGGGCACTACAAACTTTGTAGTGCCCCAAATTTAAGTATTTCACCGGTAGCCCCACCTTGACATGATTTTTCTTCAAATAAATTGCCAATATCAAGCTGTTTTTGTATTTATTTATTATATTTATATAGGCATTAATTTATCTAAAATGGGATCGCCCAATATGGTGAGAATTTCAGATACCATGCATGGATCAAAATGTTAATTGCCAATTCAAGTGGGGATTTGAAATTTTTCACCCAGAGACTTGTTTTTAATTTAAAAAAAAAATTAGTTCTATGTTAACATTGTAACTTTTAAAATATGTGTGTTTTTTTAATTATTTCTTCAATAATTAATTCATAATAATTAACATAGACAATGTTGAATATTTTTTACAGGCAGAAGCAATGCTACAGAGACTTGGAGTGAAAAATGTGAAGGTAAGACAAACACCTTGGTGCACAGATAGTACAATAAAATGGATTTTGTTTGTTGTCTTATTCAGCGTTTTTCCTCCCCACTTTGGGGCTAGTAATGGTACCAGTAGAATTGAAAAATTTAGCGTTTTTTTTGTCCAAATTGGGAAATTTATGATTATGCTGAAAACTTAATCAAGCATTTACATATAATAAGTTGCATTACCGGGTGTATAAATTAAAAATAGATTAGCATTATGCCACACAAAATTTACAGGTTAATTTTCCTAGGCCGCTTGGCTTTAAAATGTCAATAATCCTATCAATCTGTTCACTACCCAGTGATTAATCTTGAGTGCTACAAATTAACATCAAATTGTAAGGTGATTCCTGCAAAAGCCTGTGTCTATTAACAGTACACAATGAGTTCATTAAACTTAAAACTTGTTCAATTGAAACCGTGCTTAAGGGTACATGTATCAGCTTTCACAGTCTAAATCGGGACTCTGAGCCTCAGGTTCCGTAAAACAACCTGCCACCGACTCAACCAGGTGTGTGTCAATATACTGGGTCGTAGATGAAAAATTGTTATACCCGTTATCAACATCTGACAACGATACGCAGAACTGAATATTTGATATATGATTCCTCATTACCGGCAGGAGTGGCATTTAATAAATTGAATTGATTTATATGTGACGTCGATGGATGTATATCTGTATTACTAAACCCTTAGCTAGTCAGAGGCTGCACTTCTGAACATTATTTTTGTTATTTGTTTTGGTTATACTTTAAATTGTTACTAGACATCGTTACTTGTGATTCGTGTAAATAACATTTTTTATTAGGTTGCATATCTCGAATCCAACAAAGTATATAGACAATGGGAACCAATCAATTATGTTATCAAAGCTTGCTGCGGTTACTTCCCCTGTTGATTAATAATCACTGATTTGAGTCCAATTTGATTGTTGTGGCTAATCCAAAGTATCATCATTGCTGTTTTCTGGTACCAACTTTATATATAGGAAAAAGGCTGTTATGAGATTTAAGTATTTCATTGGTGAATGAAATTATAATTAGTGTTATGTCACCCTGCCATGTTTCCTCTTTGTTCTTGAAAATGTCCATTTTTATTATCACACATTCATTGCAATATTGCACACATTATCACAGAAAAATAATAATTTATCATAATTGAAAGGAATTTATAAAATGTTGAGTTTGAAAATCCAATTCTTATCTATGTTTGGGTATAATTATGAAAAACATCAAATTGTTTATTTCAGTGATATTTTTACATATTTTCTCATCTGAGTCCTGGGACTCGATAACTTGCAAATCTATGAGTCCCCAAATTGAAAGAATGAGTCCAAATATTAAACGATATTATTTTTTTAGAAATATCAATGCATTTTTGAGACTCACATAATTTGAAACGTCCAGGACTCGGGACTCGCAGGTAAAAAAAGCAAAGTTATTTAGAGTATCCATGTTTAGGTAAAATACAATTAATATTACTTATTTCTTTAGGGTGAAACTGCATTTTGTTGTCCCTTAGGCAACTGTATTTTCTCAATTTGAAAAACAAAACATCTCTTTCCAAGATTGCAACATTTATATATTATTAACTTACATGCTTTACATGCTCAAAAATGGCCAAAGTAGAACCCTTGGAGGTGAAATAATATTAAAAACATTTATAACAGTAAATTCCAAGTTAAATTGACCAAATACGGTAATATTTGAATCATTATAATATAATATTATTACAATTTCAAGAGCAGTATTTGTTTTCATGATTGCAGCTGACAGATTATGAGCTGTGCATAGCTGCCAACCTCGTGGATCCTTCAGCCATGACTGTTTCCTGGGGAGATATTGGGGGCCTGGAAGAGGTCATTGATCAGATACAAGACACAGTTATCTTCCCATTCAGAAGGCGCGACCTGTTTCAGAGGTCTTGTTTAGTACAGCCACCAAAAGGTACACCTAAGGGAAATAATACTATGATCTATGATAACAGGTATCAACTCTTCTATAATGCCGAATCTTAATCAGCAATTCATCCAGTAAGGAGTTAGTTGTGAATAAAAAATTTTTAGTGATGGAATGAAGAATCATAAACAATAGTTTAAATGTAAGCAACAAAACCTGCAAAATCGTTTAATATAATATGCATATACATGTATATAAATGAACCAAACTGCTACAGATGATATATGTTATCACAGGGAAGAACAAAGATGTTGTACTTCCAAATCTACTTGTTTATGCCTGTTTTATAACTCTTGATTTTGCTGCTTTCGGTAGAACCTATAATCACAATTTTCACGTATGTGATATCTGATCAGGTGTTTTGCTGTATGGACCACCAGGTTGTGGGAAGACGATGATAGCTAAAGCAACTGCAAAGGCTGCCGGTGAGGGTGACCCCAATCAAACATTCTCTTATTGCTTATATCTATTGCCAGTCAAAAGTATCAACCGTACCATAGATGAATAGAATATAAAATCACCATTTGTCATGAAAGATACTTCTTGAATTGTACAATCATTTACAGTTACTGCAATATAATATTTTTGACATTAACAAGCATGTTTTGTTCACAAGTTGTTCGTAAAATTCTGCTGATGGTTAACAAAAGTTGAACATCTCTTACAGATGTAGCATCTTTAAATGTGCTTGCTCTGTGAAAAGGGGGTTTATTGCATGTGCTTAAAGTGTCATCCCAGATAAGCCTGTGCAGTCTCCCAGACTAATCGGGGATGACACTTTCCGCCTAAACTGGATTTTGGCTAAGAAGAGACTTTCTTTAAACGAAAAATATCATAAAAGCGGAAAAGTCGTCCCTGATTAGCCTGTGCAGACTGCACATGCTAATCTGGGACAACACTTTACGCACATGCATATAACCCATTTTCACAGAGCGAGGCTCAAATTTATTTTTTCTTCAGGTGCCAGGTTTATTAATCTCCAGATTTCATCTCTGGTTGATAAGTGGTATGGCGAGTCACAGAAAAGAGCTGAAGCAGTATTTTCATTGGTGAGAATTTGTTTTAAATATTTAACGGTTTTGCTTTTTCATCCTTCAGAAAGCTTAACATCATTGGGTCAGACATTTTATGTCTATTACAATCGCATAACTGTTGAAATGTTATTTTCTGACGTGAAAAAAAGTTTTGGAAATCTTGAAAAAAAAATCTCAGGCCAATTCTACGTAAATAGGTGTCACAATCTACAGGTTTTGGAAATACTGGTGCTGTTATTTTTGGCATTACCTTTAATGTGTTATGTATTGCAAAGTATACATTGTGACTCACAAATTTCATTAAGTTGGGTCATCTACAAATCTGTCATATTATCTTGGTTTGTAAAAATTGATTTTACTGTTTCCCTGAATTGGTGACTTATTATAGATGGCGATACAAAGTGTCACACAAAAATATGCAACAACAGTTATTGTTCAATGATATTTCTATAATCCTGTTACATGTTTCTCTTTGCAGGCAATAAAACTACAGCCATCAATTATATTCATAGACGAGATTGGTATGTCCTTTATTGCACTACATTTTACCAATTGAGAGCAGGTTTTTTTATTCTGAAAGTTTATATTATCTTGTATATGTAGACACACATTTCTCCTCTGGCATTCTTCTGAAATATTCAACTTACAAAAATGAAACTTGAAGACATTGATCCTTATGTTATATTGTTGTGCATGTTTGATCTTTCATCCTCCGACGTTAAAAAATGCAAAAGTTATGCCCCTTTTTATGTCTCCCACTATAGAAGTGGGGGACATATTGTTTTTGCCCTGTCTGTTGGTTGGTTGGTCTGTTGGTTGGTTTGCGCCAACTTTAACATTTTGCAATAACTTTTGCTATATTGAATATAGCAATTTGATATTTGGCATGCATGTGTATCTCATGGAGCTGCACATTTTGAGTGGTGAAAGGTCAAGGTCATCCTTCAAGGTCAGAGGTCAAATATATGTGGCCAAAATCGCNAGGATTCAGATATAAGCAGATAAAAGATAAGCATTTTCATATAATGACAATTTAAAACTGACATATTTTCATTGTTCTGCTTTTCAAGGCAAATTAGTCTTGTGATATACCCTTTGTTTGTGTCTTGATGTGTCTTAGGGGACTGACTCCATATCTCAGAAACATCTTTATGTAATCAAAGAGAAACTCTTGCAAAGATTTAATTTAGATATTTGTTAAAATTGGACTATATATTTTTTTTTAATGTTTATGTTATATATAGGTAATCTTACGAATCAACTCGATAAACAGGACGATTTTAAATGTTCAATTGTTTTTTTGCTTATCTCAAACCTAACAAATCCGAAGCCCATTTTTAACAAAAGTTTCTTTTTTTGGTTGAGTATAGCTTAAGCTGCTGTGTAAACGAAATGCAAATTTCAGACATATTATTTCCCGTTCCAGATTCTTTCCTACGCTCCCGATCGGGTAATGACCACGAGGCGACGTTGATGATCAAAACCCAGTTCATGAGTTTCTGGGACGGGCTGAGCACGGACCCCAGCTGTCAGGTGATGATCATGGGTGCCAGCAACCGGCCACAGGATGTGGACGCAGCCATTCTCAGGCGTATGCCCTGCATGTTCCGTATTGGCATGCCGGTAAGTTTCTTTTTCTCGGATTGTTGTTGTTTCTTTACTCGCTTTGCATGTAGAACTTTGTTTTTTGCTGGCTTCATGATAATTCTTGACATCTTTTATTTCTTATTTCTATTGCACTTTATTTATTCAAAAACTGCAAAAATGTCTGTTTCGGCTCTATAACTCATACAATTTTTAATTTTTTATTGAATCTTCACCAAACTTGCATAAAATGTTAGTCGATATAAAATAGAGGCAAAGTTTAATAACCAGCCAAATTGCGTTGGGTTATTCAGAATAATTGTCCTTTGTTTATAAAAAAAATATTCAAAGTTCACAGTTTCAGCTCTTTACATTGGGCATATATTTCTGTCCATGACCATGTTTTAGTCTGCTTTTGACAAATTGAACAACTGTATTTTCAGGCTAAACAACAAAGAACTGACATTTTATCCTTGATAATGGAAAATGAAGAGGTAAGAGAGAGCCATTTAAAGATCTCTTATGATTAATTCATCTACTGGCTAATCATTTATTGGAATGCCATGATCACTTCTATTTAAGAAGTAAAATGAACTTAATAACTATAAACATTAATTTTGTTCGAAAAAGCTATATACATTAAAACAATTTGTAAGGGAGGGGAACTATAGATACATCCTTTTCCATCAGTATGTCCATCAGATTTAAGCATCACTCTTACCTAAACAAGTATTAATGCAAGACAAAAAAACTTTACAAAAATAGTAAATGGAATGTTGACTTGTGCACATGGGTATTTTGGTGAATATCTTTGGACATCATGTGAGTATTTGCCCTTTTTTTTTAAACAAAAACATTCTTATACCCTCAGGTGCTTAGTTAATGTTGGTATAATTGAATCACGGTGGACGTCTGTTAGTAAGTCCGTCAGTGTTTACTAGAATCACCAGGGACGTCTGTCTTTCTGTCAGTTAGTCTGCCTGTCCGTCTGTCTATCCATCCGTAGACACAAATTTGTCTAGAGAAGTTTTCCTACAATTTTCAACATACAAAATTCAAACTTGCTTGGATTGTTTCTTATGATATGAAGCTGATTTTTATTGTCCTACGTTGAAAATAACAAAAGTAATGTCCCTTTTTCAATTGTGAATTTCTTTAATATTATTTTTGTAGTATATGAATTCTTATAAAACACAGAATTGTGTTACAATGTCCTTCAGTTTTCCCTTTTCCTAGAAATAACAAATGACTACAAAATCTGTATGAGATCTTTTGATTAAACTGTTCAGTATGAATAACCGGTTCAGCATACCGGTAATAATAAATCCCGTCCCATTGTTACAGGAATTTGTAAAATAATACTTAGTTTGAATGGCTGCTGATGGTTATAAATCTGATACTATATCTACAATTATTTTAACAAGTCTTATACAAATAATGCCTTCAATTTACACTCAATATCAAATTACTAAGTTCACAACTTTTTAGCCTACACCAGGTAATTCAAAAGAGTCTTGACTGTGCAATGTGTGTTCCCAGATGGATGCAAACATCGACTACAACAGGCTGGGTGACCTCACGGACGGGTTCTCTGGTAGCGATCTACGCGAGGTGTGCAGGGTAGCCGCGCTCAATAGGATACACAGCTATGTAGCAGATGCACGGCAGCAATATGGAAATGGCTACTGGTGAGGAAATAATGTCATTAAGATATTCAGAATTGCAATATGTCTTGTAATGGAAACAGCACTTAAATTCAATTCAAGGAGAATTGTGGGAGAATGGTGCTAACTGGTAGTTAATTTACAAAAGTGTCCTCCCATGTAAGCCTTGCAGTACAATCCAATTTATCCGAGACTGCTCTTCAAGCATATATATGGTGGATTCATAGTTAAAAGAGATAATTAGAAACTGAACATATCATAAAAGCTTCAAATTCTGTATCAGATCAGACTGTGCAGTGTGCAAATACGGATAATTTTTGACACTTTATGTACATGTACTTATTTTCCCCATGACACACCTCATTTGTATCTTGTGACAAAAATGGTTTGATCTCTTGGTAAAATGGTCCTCGCAGTCTGGTCAGGAGTTACTCTGTCCGCTGATGAGACCATGAAACCTTGCGTTACTTTAGAGTGGCCAGCGTAGCTTATATCCAGGCTCTGGAGCTTCGCTGGGTGAATGTGCCATAAGACCCATTTTCGCATGATGCAGCTCATATATTTGTTTTTTAGTTACATGAGAGGCTATATGTTTAGTGGCCACTTAACAATGTACATGTATATACAATTCAAATCCAATTATTGTTTGTTTTTCTGTTTGCAGTGATCTAGTCCATGGTGATATGCGCAAAATTAGTCTAGCAGATATGGAGTTTGGTGTGAACAAGCTTAGAACAGCAAAACAGACCATGAGCGGGTCTGAATCACAGCTACAACTAGATTAACGCTGAAACTTAGGATTTTAGATGTGTAGTTTCATTTCAACATGCATTCCCTTTCTGTGAGAAACTACATGCAACTTCGTGCAATGTTCACTAGTCCTCACTAGCCTGTGATGTGATTTCTTTTGCAAAGTGTTAAGAATTTTATTAATAAAGAAATATATTGAATCAGTGTTTGACTAGACAAACAAAGTCAGGTTGTGATTATTTATTCAATGGATGCTGTTTTCCCAATTGCTTAACATAACATCTAAGGCAAAATTCTTATGGTGCCATGATTTTATTGGTAGTATTTTGTGGCATAATTAAAAAGAAAAAGATTTTTTACAAATTTCATTTGAAGATATCCTTGTTCATGATATAGTTTGAATTGTACAAATAAAAATATTTGCCAGGTTACTTTAATGGACTGTAAACCACGAATGATGAAAAAGGAAAAGTTCTAATACACCGTATTTTTGAGGAAATCCTTTATGATAGGTAAATAATTGTATGTAATTATTTGATGTTTAACAGTCATTAACAATTTCATATATGGACATACAGAAACTGGGTTTAAATCTTTGTATATTTAATAATTATATGAATGTTGTGTTATGTTTTGAATTATTGTTAATGAAAACATTTTGTCTAGAATAAAAAAAGTGCTTGTATATGATGGTGTGTTTTTTTTAATTTTGTTGTTGGCTATTTGTCACAATGAAAGTTACGATGGTTAGCAAGTGCAGGCTATACTGTACGGAATCCGGATAGTGCCATCTATAATCTCGCCCTTCTTTCATGAAGGGCGACACACAACACACGAAGCGAAACACGATATTTTGTGCGACACACGAAGCGACATACGATACTTTGCGCAATACACGAAGCAACGCGCGATAATGTACCAAGAAATATCGTTGTGTAGGTAGCCCAAAAGGCGATATATTGTGGTAAATATTGCTTGTCGCTTCGTGTATCGCGCAAAATATCGTGTGTCTAGCATAATATTGTGTGTCGCTTTGACTATCGCGCAAAATATCGTGTATCGCGCAAGATATGTGTCGCCCTTTTAACGCGAGACACGATATTTTGCGCGATACTCAAAGCGACACACGATATTTTGCGTTATACACAAAGTGTCACACGATATTTTATATCGTGTATCGCGCAAAATATTGTGTGTCGCGCAAAATATCGTGTGTCGATTTGAGTATCGCGCAAAATATCGTGTATCACTTCGTGTGTCGCCCTTGAAAGAAGGGCGAGATTATAGATGGCACTATCCGGATTCCGTAAGAAGGCGATGAATATAACACATTAATATTAATACATGTAGTATTGAAGTCATTACACTTATAATTGTATGGGCTTTGTCACATTGTTATACGAGGCTCTTTCCTCCAGCTATTTTATTATATCATACCCATCAAACACTTCACTTGGTCCATTATAGAGTTTTTGTGTCGCCTGACTATGGTCAGGGGACATATAGGTGTTACTTAGTTGGCGGTGTCGGCGGCAGTGTCGGAGGCGGCGTCACACTTTTCGATAAAGGCTCATAACTTATGTGTCCCTTCAGATATTGCTTTCATATTTGGTATGCATGTGTATCTGGACAACACCTTTCCATGCGCATACAATTTTTTACCCCTGTGACCTTGAACTTGAGGTCAGCGTTCAGGTTTAGAAATCTGCGACCGCGATTCGAAAAAGGCTCATAACTACTGTGTCCCTTCAGATATTGCTTTCATATTTGGTATGCATGTGTATCTGGACAACACCTTTCCATGCGCATACAATTTTTTACCCCTGTGACCTTGAACTTGAGGTCAGCGTTCAGGTTTCGAAATCTGCGACCGCGATTCGAAAAAGGCTCACAACTACTGTGCCTGGCAGATATTGCTTTCATATTTGGTATGCATGTGTATCTGGACAACACTTTTCCATGCGCATAAAATTTTTTACCCCTGTGATCTTGACCTTGAAGTTGAGGTAAGCGTTCAGGTTTCGAAATCTGCGACCGCAATTCGAAAAAGGCTCATACCTACTGTGTCCCTTCAGATATTGCTTTCATATTTGGCACGCATGTGTATCTGGACAACACTTTTCCATGCGCATGAAATTTTTGAACTAGGGGTCCGCGTTCAGGTTCCGAAATCTGCGACCGCGATTCAAAAAAAGCTCATAACGTCTGTGTCCCTTCAGATATTGCTTTCATATTTGGTACGCATGTGTATCGGGCCAAGACCTTTCCATGCGCATACAAGTTTTGACCCCTGTGACCTTGACCTTGAACTTAGGGTCCGCGTTGAGATTTCGAAATCTGCGTCCGCGACCCAAAAAAGGTTCATAACTACTATGTCTTGAGCTTTACTTAAAGCATTTTATAGATTTTTTTTATGCCCCCGGCATCTACGATGCGGGAGGCATATAGCGTTTGTTTTGTCCGTTCGTCCGTACGAAAACCTTGGCGACACATCCAACTCGCGGAGTTCTAGTTTAAAAAGATCAGGAAAAAACATTTATTTAACATCACAGATTTTCATTCAATGTTTGTATTCACACCATGCAAGTGTTACTTGCAGCCCATTACATGATTGACAACCGACACGGATACAGTAGCAACAATTAAACATCATTTTATAACTCACAACGATATCCTTTGTTTTGAGAGTTTGAGTTATCTCCCTTATCTTAGACCGCGACACAACAGATGATTTTGACTCTATGTTTGGTTGGTCCGCACATAATGTAGTCGTGAAGACTTAGCGACTAAACTCTGAATAACACACACACGCACGCACGCACGCACACACACACACACACACACACACTTAATATTTGGTATATTTTTAACTAGGAACTGTTATATTTATATTTTTATTGTCCACATCAAAATACATTGTGTAATAACAAATACAAGTATGGATAAGCAAACACAAGGAACTATCCTTCGTACATTTGCTGTATACATAGGTATACATAGGAAATACCGGTAACATAAAGACAGGGAAACTATTGAGCACCATTTACGAAATCCCACTTTTCAGAATGTGTTTCCTTTGTAATAATAGCAGTTTAAACAGATACAATTGCTTAGTTGGTGCATACAGTGTCTATATCGGTGTTTCTAATGTAGCACTATACGTAGGGAAATTACCTCTCCATTGTAAAATTTAAAAAAAATGAAACCAGAAAATACGATTTTTATAGGAAACATAGCATGCAATGCGGATCCGTACAGAAGATTAACGTTCATAACAGGCAATTTATAAATATACTAACTTTCAGAAAATATGTACAACGAACATAAGGCTTTTCTTAAGTAAAGCTGTTTTTCTTAAGTAAAGCATGTCATTAAAACGAAACCAGCTTGCGTAACCATATTCATACAATAAAAAAATTATATAGATATATTGTGCTATGAATGTTTCCCTTTTTCATGATGTCGGTCTTTTGGATCTTTTTTAAAGAACATATACCATGTTATTATTAATTCATGTTTGGCAATAAATTGTAAATATAATAATGGTTATAAAGGTACATATTTTTTTTTTAGACCATGCTATGAGAAACAATGTTACAGTTCTGAGTGGTAACAGTATATTGCCCTTACTTACAAATAAAGCTCTTTATATGTCAATGGAAAAAAAAATACCTTTATTCGTGACTGCAGTTTAACATTAATTTGCTATTTTTCGGTCAATTCCGAATAAACGCAGTAAAAACACATCAACCTTTTATTATGTGTATGACTAGCATAAAGCAAAATTTCTGTTACAAGTTATATGATAAAAACATATATTATATAAAGTTATTGTCAAGAGCTTATATATGTGTGTGTAGCGAGTGCGTGATCATTAATGGCTGTACGTGTAATTATGGTGCTAATAACCAACACTTGTATTGATTGGTGAGTTTCCAATTTCTTCCAGTGCATGTTCATAATATAACACTAAAGAGAGAGGGTGATACACTGGATAACACGTGGCTTTTCTTTGCCGGCGGCTCATTACGCGTTTATACAGCAAGAGTCAGCCCAAAATGTATTTATGTAGAATGCAATAAATTGTGGTATAGACATTATTTAATTGTTTAATGAACCTTTCTGTTGTTTAAATGGTTGTCTTTTAAAGCATGAAACCACTGAACGCAATTTTCATACATACATTTTAAATTGTATAATGTATACATTTATTACATAAATCAGTTTCAAATACGAATCAATACTGGCCGGCAAATTGCTACTGACTAATGATTTACTTGTAGATCTACTGAAATATGTTAAACCACTTTGAAATGAATGGAATATCAGAGGCTTTGGAACCAACAGAATCTTTCTGATCGTCAACATATCAGCAAAATCCCCAGCGTATATGACTGTTCTATTTCAAGGCGATACTCTACATATAACACGGTATGAGGTTACTACAAGTCACTTAGAACACTGTAACTAGCAACACTAGTGCTAGGTGGTCATATACATACAGTATGACGTTTATCCTACAACATATCGACATCTGGTATGCATAAGTCTGACTGGAATAATCATCTAAGGAATGGAGAAAGATTATTACATGTAATATACAAGCATCCGAACATACTTATCTCTTTGCGTATAGCCATACGATCGTAATTACATTACAAAAACCTATCTCTCGAAACGAACAATATATACACGTGAAACACAAGTAAATTGTCAAATAAATAATACATCTTATAAATATAATATTTTGATGATTACTTTTCAAACATTGCGTAACTGAACATTTGCAAAATGTTGAGTACAAAACATTTTTAATTAAAGTACACGTGTCTGTATGTGTTACTGAAATTCAGTATATTAGCAATAACACTCTGTTTAGATACAGAAATATGAATACTAGAGTATATCATCATGGACGTGTCATATTACAAATGCCACAATAAAATGTCACACATATTACGTAAATTGTAATGATGTAACAAGACCCTAAACGTCGCTATGACATTTAAGTCGAACTACCTAATTGCTGCCCTGCTATGAACAATTTGTGACGTACAGATTGGAGGACATGTGTAACAATATAATCTATTGTGATCTCAAAAAGTTATTCGAGACAATACAATTCATATACATCAAATGTATTCTCAATAATTGGCAAAATGGATATAACACACCAATAATTATATTTCATAGACTCCAATCATTCATTGACTAGATATTGTATTTAATCATGAACAATAATTATCTAACAATGTATATGCATATGTTGTACAAACATCACGTAATGACTTAATGTTATACAAGTTTCTGTCAATTCACCTCATCATGATGCAAGGTAACTGTCTAATTACGCATGTAATAGCAGGATTCAGGTAGACACAAAGAATGCTGGAAAGCCTTTTGTGAGTTATGCCAAGATAATAAACACAAGGTATGGTAACAAGCCAATGTCATGTAAATGTGATTTGCGATTGGTTAATCTGCTCTTACAAAAATACACATCAACCTATTTTGCGTACTGGTAAATTTTAACATAATTATGTTGCATTAATTGTCATGAGCAAGAACGTGATATAATTTACGAGTTTTTCGAATCATTTATTAAAATTCATTAACAAATACAAGCATGTTTTTTTTTTAAATAAAGCACGTTATGTCATTCATTCACAGAAGCATACTTAAAACTTTTCATGAAATGCTGAGAAAGCATGTATTAAAGGTTTAAAGTATTTTACCTACAGCATTCGACAACAAATGCGTTCATCTAAAAAGGGGAGGAATGCCTCATTTCATGGTAATTCTGGGTAGCCCCTTGTCAACGGAATATGACTCCAGACTATTTATTAATGCCAATAGTAAATTAGTAAAAGGGAATAACAAAAACAAACCTTCCATGCAAATGCAGAATATAAAAACAATGTTAATTGCCAAACGTGTCATTGTGTGAGGCAGCATCAGAAGTACGTGAGCCACACGCCCGTCGTAATAATCACAGATCGCTTAAAACGTGTCAGTTAACTGTTAGTAAATGGTCAAGCAGATGTGCAGCACACGCTTATACAGTCGAACTGGACACACTTTCCATTTGTCAAATGTTCATCGTGTTCTTCTTTCGAAGCGCACAAGCTTTAGCCCTGTAGATTTTTACACGGCAACTGTGCTGCTTTCTCTTCTTTCCTCGCACTGATATTATAACCTGGCTTCACGTGTTCGTATGTTATTACGGTGAATGGTGACACGGATGGTGACACGCAGATTTGGAGGAGACAAGCATACCTAACACAACAATTCGAGGGAATAACAAAAGAAACCCCAAATAACCACACGCCTTGCCATGCCTTTTGGGTTCGCGATCTTGTGGAGTCTTCGAACCACTCGCCCCTTTAATTTCCTGTTCAAACAAAAAGGAAAACAAAATAACAAAATTGGTAAATGAAGAGTATATGTCAAACATTACCATCAATAACATTTCCACACGATCATGCCATGCCTGTATCTTTTGTAAATAATATATAAGGCAAACTCTCAAATGATATGAAATACGGTAATGAAATTATTAATGTATTACATGTTTAAGCTATTATTTGTCAGAGCACGAAATCAAATCATACTAAATAATAAATTATAAATGTTCATTGTATTATAGTTATGTATATATGGATTTATATAACACGCGAAAAAGCATGACAAACTCACCCATGTCATGGATTTAACTTACATACAAGAACATAATAAAACTCAAATGTAATACTGGGAAATGATTGCAGCAAACACGAGGGGAAACAGAGGGCGGTGTCAACGGTGAGAGAGTTCAAATATGGCCGCACGCAGCACTCGTTTAGTTCACAGCACTACTCACACCAAACCAAACAAACATCAATGTTTGTTAAAAGGTAACGCTATTACTATTGTCTGGCATCAACCATTAGGAACATACAGAACAACTGGATAACAGGAAATTGTGATCTAGTGCGTCGCACTGTCGATATGTTGGTTGCATGACGTCAACTCTTCAGATGAATGTGTTCAGTGTTTTTGAATGTTCCACATTACCCGGGTTCATTGACTTCTGATTCAAGTATTCAAGATTCCTGATTCCGCAACCTGGCTAATCTGGCCGCTACTCCGCCTTGACTGTCTAAAAACTTTGCCTTTGCCTTTGGAGATTGTTGCTCGCTGGGTTTTTGTTCTGGTACCCTTGCTTTCATTTTTGGGGATTGCGACTTAGATTTTTCTTCTGGTTCGACTGCTTGTTTTCCCTTTTTATTATTAACTGCATCTTCTACATCTGCGTCGTAACCAATCGTAACAGAAGATTCTGCCGTGCTTTCCCTTGTGTCAGCTTTTATGCTGATAGTTACTTGGTCTTCGACAGTTTCGACCGTGTTTGCAGTCACAGAAGATTCTGCAGTGTTTTCACTTGCGTTAGCGTTTATGCTAAACGTTATTTGGTCTTCGCCCGCGTCTGCAGTGATAGTGAATGTAGCGGCATCATCTATGCTAACTTCTGCATCAGCTGAAATTGAAAATGTTGCTACGCTCTCTTCTTCCTCTTGACCATTAGCATTCATATCAAACGATATTGTATGTGTGGTGTCCTGTTCATTTGAGTCTTGGTGAACGATATCAATACTCACGCCTTCCTCTGTTGACGTCTCCGTTTGAGAAACTATTTCAGTCGTTGTTTTAGTGTGAGTCGCGATCTCAAGATTTGCGTTTTGTTCAACAGATGCAGATGATTCTGTTTCAACTACTGCTACTGTTTCGACTTTTTGTTTTACACCTTCAGACCCGTCTTGATTTACCATAATCTGCTCCTGCTCTGTCGTCGATGATTCTTTGATTTCTTCAACACTTGCAATTTCTTTGTCAATTTTATTTTCAGAACTAGTAACAACAGTTGGTTCATACGTTTTATTATCTGCTAATTCAGAGACAGGTGCAACCGGTTGAACGTGTTGTGGTGTCGAAATATCGGTTGTGCTATCTTGCGCCTTTTGCACAATTTCNAGATTTGGAGGAGACAAGCATACCTAACACAACAATTCGAGGGAATAACAAAAGAAACCCCAAATAACCATACGCCTTGCCATGCCTTTCGGGTTCGCGATCTTGTGGAGTCTTCGAACCACTCGCCCCTTTAATTTCCTGTTCAAACAAAAAGGAAAACAAAATAACAAAATTGGTAAATGAAGAGTATATGTCAAACATTACCATCAAAAACATTTCCACACGATCATGCCATGCCTGTATCTTTTGTAAATAATATATAAGACAAACTCTTAATGATATGAAATACGGTAATGAAATTATTAATGTATTACATGTTTAAGCTATTATTTGTCAGAGCACGAAATCAAATCATACTAAATAATAAATTATAAATGTTCATTGTATTATAGTTATGTATATATGGATTTATATAACACGCGAAAAAGCATGACAAACTCACCCATGTCATGGATTTAACTTACATACAAGAACATAATAAAACTCAAATGTAATACTGGGAAATGATTGCAGCAAACACGAGGGGAAACAGAGGGCGGTGTCAACGGTGAGAGAGTTCAAATATGGCCGCACGCAGCACTCGTTTAGTTCACAGCACTACTCACACCAAACCAAACAATCATCAATGTTTGTTAAAAGGTAACGCTATTACTATTGTCTGGCATCAACCATTAGGAACATACAGAACAACTGGATAACAGGAAATTGTGATCTAGTGCGTCGCACTGTCGATATGTTGGTTGCATGACGTCAACTCTTCAGATGAATGTGTTCAGTGTTTTTGAATGTTCCACATTACCCGGGTTCATTGACTTCTGATTCAAGTATTCAAGATTCCTGATTCCGCAACCTGGCTAATCTGGCCGCTACTCCGCCTTGACTGTCTAAAAACTTTGCCTTTGCCTTTGGAGATTGTTGCTCGCTGGGTTTTTGTTCTGGTACCCTTGCTTTCATTTTTGGGGATTGCGACTTAGATTTTTCTTCTGGTTCGACTGCTTGTTTTCCCTTTTTATTATTAACTGCATCTTCTACATCTGCGTCGTAACCAATCGTAACAGAAGATTCTGCCGTGCTTTCCCTTGTGTCAGCTTTTATGCTGATAGTTACTTGGTCTTCGACAGTTTCGACCGTGTTTGCAGTCACAGAAGATTCTGCAGTGTTTTCACTTGCGTTAGCGTTTATGCTAAACGTTATTTGGTCTTCGCCCGCGTCTGCAGTGATAGTGAATGTAGCGGCATCATCTATGCTAACTTCTGCATCAGCTGAAATTGAAAATGTTGCTACGCTCTCTTCTTCCTCTTGACCATTAGCATTCATATCAAACGATATTGTATGTGTGGTGTCCTGTTCATTTGAGTCTTGGTGAACGATATCAATACTCACGCCTTCCTCTGTTGACGTCTCCGTTTGAGAAACTATTTCAGTCGTTGTTTTAGTGTGAGTCGCGATCTCAAGATTTGCGTTTTGTTCAACAGATGCAGATGATTCTGTTTCAACTACTGCTACTGTTTCGACTTTTTGTTCTACACCTTCAGACCCGTCTTGATTTACCATAATCTGCTCCTGCTCTGTCGTCGATGATTCTTTGATTTCTTCAACACTTGCAATTTCTTTGTCAATTTTATCTTCAGAACTAGTAACAACAGTTGGTTCATACGTTTTATTATCTGCTAATTCAGAGACAGGTGCAACCGGTTGAACGTGTTGTGGTGTCGAAATATCGGTTGTGCTATCTTGCGCCTTTTGCACAATTTCACTGGCTACCTCCGCAACTGCATCCTTTGTTGCTTTCGACACTATTTTGTCGGATATTTCTTCTATTGCTTTTAATGACGATTCTTGTTTTAATTTTGAATCGTCATTAGGTGTAGCTTCTGGTATCTTATTTTCTTTTGATGTTAATTTTTGCGATATGTCTTCTATGACCTTAGAAGCTATATCTTTTGGCGCAGGTTTCTCTTCTTTACTTATTGATTCAATTACTGTCTCTGTTTCAACAACCATCACATTATTAGTCGTAGACGTTTCAGCATGCTTCGTCGTCGGTTCGGCAACAACTGTTTCTTTTAATACAGCCTTTGCACTGCTTCCAAGTTTTTCTTCATTCGTTTCGAGTTTTCCGCTTACATCGTTTGATGCTAGTTTATTTGAAGCTTCATGTACTGCTTTGAGTGCTACTTCTTTGGGTGCAGTCTTGTCTACTTTATGAACAGTTTCATCTATCACGATGTTCTCTTTCGACGGCGCAATTTCGTGTATGACCAAAGGCGCTTTGTTTTCTACTACTGTAGAAACGGTTTGTTTCGAATCTTGGACTGAACTACTCTGGATTGTTTTGTGTTGTACACCAGTCGTCGGTGGTTTATGGCCAAAAGTCATGGGCGACTGTTCCACAACAGCCATTTGCTGGGCTCTTATCTCATGCTTTGCAACGGGTGCTACGCTTTTGGTCTTTACGGGTGCTACACTTTGGGTTGTAACGGGTGCTACGATTTGGGTCTTCACGGGTGCTACTTCTTGTGTTTTAACGGGTGCCACACTCTGGACCGTTATTTCTAGTGGTTTAGATTGGGCGCTTATATTCTGAACTGTTTGAACAGGAGGCGGCGCATATTTAATACCTTCGTGCACGGAGGCATGTTGAACGTGATCTATGCGATCCGCGTGCATCAAACCCAATTCCGCAGCAACCGATGACACAGTTTTCGTTGAAGGAATGAAATCTGTAGACTTATGTTGCGAAATCACCCTTGTCTGTTGATGATGTGCGCCGTGCCCATACTGGTTATCGAAGTTATAATTTACAAGTTTTAACGGTCTCTGGTTAGAAGACGCCTGGTACGAGACAGCAGTCTGCGATGGCGTATGGTGCGAGACAGCCATCTGCGATTGCGTATGGTGCGAGGCAGCAGTCTGCGATTGCGTATGGTGCGAGACAGCAGTCTGCGATTGCGTTTGGTGCACCGCAGGTTTGTGCGCGTGCGGTTCTGCTTGTGTTTGATAGTGCGTCTTGGCTTGCTGTATATACTGCTGTTGACCCGCGGCAGGCGAAAGAACCGAGCTCATTGAAATATCGATCTGGGGCACGTTACGCTCAGGACTCAAACCCTCATAGGTTTTACCGGCAGCCATATTCATCGACGGTTCCGGTTTATCACGACGGCGTCCCTGGCGCCCAGAACCACTTCCGGCACCTGATAGACGTGTTTCGTCATCCTCGCGAATACTCCCGAAGTCGTTATACCGGTACGGAGATTCGCCCTCGTTAGTAAAATTACGTGGGTTTATCTCGGAAAGCTCCTCGAGCCTCTGTTTCCCCTCGCTATAAGCCTTACGTACAATGCCTTCCCCGGGTGTGCCGCCCGCGCGAAGTACAATACCTTCTTCGTTCGCTTCTGTCATGCTCAGAGACTGCTTGAGGATCTTGAAGGATCTCGATTGTACATTAGGGTTTGTGTACCCTCTGTACTCGGTGGGCTCCTCGGTCGCCTCGTGTCTGTGCTGCTTGGGGACCTTCACGGCGTCCGTCTGGTCGAAGCCGTGCTGGCCTGGCCGCCTGCAAACGAGACGAACATCACCTTTTGAGCATGCGCATTTGTACATACTAGTATATGCAGGTATTGCATGTATTTGATGAGACATTTATAGGATGTATTTTTTATTGCTGAATCAAGTTATTGGAACGCAACACAAATGTGTTCCCTTCAAAAAGCAAAGGTAAAGACAAATGCATGTGTTTATAGTATGATATGATACTAGACTCATCTTCAGCCGAAATTACATGTATAGTTTTACATTTCGTTCGATTCTGAAGGAGTTTTACCACTTTAAGATTATTTAATTTATGAAGTACATGCTGTGATGTGCTAGAGGAATAACATAATGTATGTTTTTTCTATGAGTCTTTAAAGCTAAAGGCACTCGGAGTTAAAGTCATCACCAACTGCCTCAGCAATTCGACTTTAAAATAACTATTTGCGATTGGATAGGCTGAATTGCGCTGAAGCTTTGGCAAACCGTAGTTTTTGTTGGAGATTCTACAAGGCTTTGAATCTTTAACAAAATGTAGTTGATTTGTAGTATTTTAATTGATAAGAGCCGGTCTATGGGAAAACCGGGCATAATTAATATGCGTAAAGTATCTTCCCTGATTAGCGGCTACTCAGAACAAATTTTCGCACATGCATTAAGCCCGGTTTTCCCAGAGACCGGCTCACAACTATACAGAGCTCTACAAGTTTGTAACATTGACTGATAAGCCCTCGCGACAACATCTTAGAACATCAAACATACAATAGCGCCACCCGACAGGCTGGATCCGCTACCCAGGTGAACCCAGCTATACCTGTGTAATATCAAGGTATATCAGGTCTATACAAATAACAATATCCCTCCGCGGGGTACCTCGTCAATCATACGAGGGTTTCGCGTTTTCCCGGCTAGATTCATATGCGAAGATAATTGTCTGTGTGGCAAACATAACTTGGCAGCGGTTCGAGGTGCCTCTATTAGTGTAACCTTGCTGATCGTGCAGAACAATAACGAATATACATGATGAAATCTTAGTCTGCTCCTCATCTCTGTTGAAGCCGGAGACCATCGTCAGAAGACAGGTTATATTATTCCGTGGACGCTACATTATAGACCGTGAGAGAACTAACCGAAGACATTTCGTTTTCATAAATATTGATGAGCCAACTAATAACCAATGAAATTACACTCTTAAAAAAATCATCGAATGAGGTCTTTAAAGAAACGATCATTTGATCGGATAACGGTAATTACAATAAAGGAGTATGGGTAGATGTCACAAGGAGAAACCCGCCTGGGTAAAGCGCTTTAAATAACGCATTGTTTAACCCATTTATGCCGAGTGGACTCTCCCATCCTGCTGAATTGGATCAATTTATTTCAAAAATTAGAGATGTCTGGCATATTTATTTCTATTTTTGGAATATTTCTCATAGAAATTCTTTTAAGCAAACAGCGTAGACCCTGATGAGACGCCGCATTATGCGGCGTTCCGCATTATGCGGCGTCTCATCTGGATCTACGCTGTTTGCCTAGGCCTTTTTTGTAGACGCTAGGCATAAATGGGTTTATATGTTGAATTACCGTGCGAAGCTGGGCACGGAACCTTATTCGTCATTTGACTGAAAATGGGTTACGACGATGGCCGGTGACGCAACTGATAAAGTACTCTCTTGTCATTTACTAATGTTCAACGAAACATCATGCACAGCTGCACCTGGTATGCGATTGGTGGCGCATGACATCTAGTATTAAATAAAGTTATATGACATACATGGTCCTCGTTCTGTGAAAAGGGGGTTTTATTCATGTGCCTTGATCTCGTCCAAGATTGACCTGTGCAGTCCGCACCGGCTAATCAGGGACGACACTTTCCGCTTTAATTGTATTTTTCGTTTAAAGGAATACTTCTTGGCGAAAATCCAGTTTAGGCGGAAAGTGTGGTCCCTGATTAGCCTGTGCGGACTGCACATGCAAATCTGGGACGACACTTAACGCACATTCATAAAACCGAATGTTCACAGAGCGAGGCTCAAATGCTTTGAGTCTGAAACATGCCATGCATATTTCTGTAAAATTCCACAACTAGACATCTCGAAGAAAAGAAACGTTCTACGATGTACAAGGAAATCACTGGACCCTGTCTCGCTTTATTTACTTATTAGACGTGTTTTGACGTGAGCCGTTTGAAGAACTAAGACCATGTGTCAAAATATTCAATTCCAAGTACATTAAGTATTTTCGGTCTTGGCTCTCTCGTAGACAAAATTGCTATGCGGGCAGGTGTTGTAACACAAGCGTTGCTTATCAAACGAAATTCGAGACGCACGTGGCCAAATCTCTGCGGGTAATTACACGAAATCGGGGATGGTGTTTTTCAGTTTTTGAGTGGTTTTATATGCAAATAATGTGATTTAATTCACTTAATGACATAATGGTTTCAATGAACAACCAGAAATGTCACGTTTGTTTGCTGTTGAATCTGACTTTGACAGTTTTTGTTCGTGTTAAATCATCGTCAGGGGGTGGGGGGCATATCATGAAGTAATGGAATTACATGTGTATACATTAAATAATTTTAATATTTTTACGAAAAAATTGGGCATAGCAATCGTACGAACCTCTGGACGATAAGGTCGAGCTCGTTGCCTGCTCGTATGATCTCCATTTTGGCCTGGTCGTGGGACATGTGGTGCGCCTCGGCGGGGCCTATCGCCAGCAGCCGGTCTCCCACATGCAACCCCTGGCGCGCAGATAGGCTCTTGGGGCTCACCTACAATAAAAAACGCCGATTTAGGGTACCAGGAGGGTTTCTTAATTCCTCATTGCGTTTAGTGAGTCGTATATTCAAGTTATATTGTCCATCACTTTGTTGGTAAAAGCGTGTTTGGTTATCAGTGGTTTGCAAAATGATTGGTTAGTGAGTGAGTAAGTGAGTGAGTGAGTGATGGAGTGAGTGAGTGAGTGAGTGATTGAGTGAAAGAGTGAGTAAGTGAGTGAGTGAGTGAGTCAGTCAGTCAGTCACTCAGTCAGTCAGTCGGTCGGTCGGTCGGTCGGTCGGTCGGTCGGTCAGTCAGTCAGTCAGTCAGTCAGTCAGTATCGCAGTAAACAGATATACCGGTAGGTTAAACCGTTTCTCGACCTATATATCCATGCCGATGTGGTATATCAATATGGATCTTAAAAAAAAATCAGTTAACGGAATTGGCCGCATATTTACTGCATCATATATCATAACACTGTTTTGTGTTATTCGATAAGAGATCTCGGATGTTTGCGATAAATCAGGACGCAATCACACATCTTGATCACTGATCATCACTATGGGATCCCAGTGGGTCTGACCGACTCTATGGGAACATTGTTTGATAGCCTATATCCACAACTGCGGACTGCACAGGCTAATCTGGGACGACACTTTACGCACATGCATTAAACCACCTTTTCACAGAGCGAGGCTCATATGTTCTTGAATAGATTCCTGGTCAGCTGAATATAATGGGCAGGACTACCATTTAATCGACTTTAGTTAGTACACATAAACGTGCTATTTTACTTCCTTTTATAAATGCAATAATTATGTTTTATATACAGTATAAAAAAACGCATTTATTGTTTTGAGACATTTTTAAATTTTATAAAAATAATAAATGCGAACCTACATTTGAGCGTGTGTTAGATGTCGTCCCTGTTTAGCCTGTGCAGTCCGCTTAGACTAATCAGGTACGAAACTTTCCGTTTTTATTGTATTTTTCGTTTAAAGAAAGTCTCTTCTTAGCAAAAATCCAGTTTAAGCGGAAAGTGTCGGACTTGATTAGCAGGTGTCTGATTAATCTGGTACGAAGCATGCATTTAGCCCGGTTTTCCGAGCGGCTCAAACGGGTACTAGCATGCGTCGTTGCGCACGGCTCAGATGCAAGATTTGCGACAAATGTCGAGAGTGACGTTAATATCACGCTGTGAAGGAAATGCTTTGAGCATCTAGAACACTGCGCAATGCAACTCGGACGAATTTCAGTAATTTTAGTCTAGACATATTATTTCAATGTGAGCACTAAATATGTCTAAAGAAGATAAATGTGAACAATCTTACTTTAATAGTATTCGTAAATCAGTATGGACAGTGTAACCTTACCCAGGATTTGAATTCTCATATTTCGGTAATTTATGTAAGATCTAAAATTTCATTCGAATTTTGTTGATATTAATTACCATTCTCCCATTTTACGCTATATCATTCGTATGAAAGTAGTTAGCAATGAGATATTAACATAAATGGATCGTGGGAGATCAGTAATAATCGTTTTCAAGGAGATTTAAACAACCGCCCACAGTAAATTAATAGAGGCAATAAAGTTATGCCCGTACGGTTTTACATTTCATATAGACAGAACACAAAAAGGCTGCTTTACTTTTGTCTTTTTCTTTTTATTGCGGAAATTTGTATTGTATATAATATGTTATCTGTATTGACTTATATTTTAATACGAATTACTATGTTCAATGGTTGTCTTGATCGACTTATATTTTAACAATGTTACAAATTATAGCTAGCCTACATTTAGGGGTCGTTCGGTTTTGTCTTATATTTAACCGTAAATGGCTCGCGTCATGGGAAAAAAGACCTTATTCCATATGCGGTGAGCGTAGCTCCAGAGCACCCGCGCGCAGTCTTGTCAGGGGCTACGCTGTCCGCTATAAAGTCACGGAATGTTTCGTGTTCTCATTGGGCTGGTCTAGAGCTACGCTGGTCGCATATGGCAGAAGAGCCATTTTCGCATGACGCTGCTAAAGGCCCAGTCTCACTATCACATTTTGCGATGCCGGTGGAGCCGCGGTGCGTGATCCGGGGTCTACCGGCATGAACCGGGGCTCCACCGGGGCTCCACCGGGATCGTCCGGGATGAACCGGGGACAACCGGGGACAACCGGGGACAACCTGGGCTCCACCGGCAAACTATTAACATGTTAAATACCTCCGGCATGAACCGGGGCGTCACCGGCTTGTTATGTCACCGGGGCTCTGCCGGGATGCCACCGGCTTTCACCGGGGCTCCACCGGAACGCTGCCGGCTACGACCGGGACTCGACCAGGGCACTACCGGCTACGACCGGATCTCACCGGGTCGTCATCGGGATAAACCGTAGCTCTACCGGGGCTGACCGGGACTCTGCCGTGATGTAAACCGGGGCAGCACCGGGGCAGCACCGGGAATATATGTGACCGCGTTAAAAAAAATTAACCATCGATCATCCCGGTAGTCGCCGGTCGACCGGCTCTATCAAACCGGGATGAACCGGGGCTAAATCGGCAATAGTGAGACTTGGGCTTAAAACTATGAGCCTACTTTTAGGGTCTGTTCTATATTTGAATGTATATATGACCATGAATGGCTAGCCTACATTTGGGGCTTGTTCTGCATTGACTTTATTTAAACAAGAAGAGCTAGCACAGCAATAAAAAATGACAATAAGGTAGGGTTAATACTAATCGAGCACCACCTTCTCAAATGAGAAGATTGAAATCACTAAGACTGTATGCCCACACAGTTCAACATGAGCGAATAGTAACAATAAGCAAAGCTATTTAAATTTTCACCATTGGGCGATCATTAGCATTCCATGGATAAAGGCTCTAAACAAAGACTCAGTGTTTCCATCACTTAAAATGTTTTGTCGTTATCAAGTGGACTACGCAATTACTGTGCGCGTGCGGTTTATAATTATACAGCCCAAGTGTCTCTACCGACTCGGGGCATAGTAATACTATGACTTGTTGATAATGACGTATGTGGAAGGTGAATAGTTTGGTTATATACAAATGAACGCGGCGTAAATATTAATGTTTTTGTAATGAAAGCACACCACACAGATTTTTCAAATATTCTACCGATGACAAAGAGGCTACTTTGTTGATTTAAGAGTATGGCCATACGTTATCCTAATGTTGTCATTGCGAAAGTGTGAATCTACAGTGCAAACTGTGAGTCTTGAATGTTTTGAGCGATGCCAACGTTCACAGATGCGTAGCTCGGCGCGCCGATGCAGAACTGGTAAAGCATACTAGACGATATATATAGTTGCAATAATCCAACTCCCAGCTGTATTGACCCTCCGGGTCGCTGGGCGGTACAAATGTTCTCATAAAAGCTCAGAGCATTCAAGAAGAACTAACGATATATAGCGTGTGTGTTTGTATTTCGAAGTATTTAACGTCCTTCCGCGCCTGATGGTGTATAATGTGAAGATACGGAGTGTATCCCAGCACTCCAACCTAATTACTTACTACACTCTCAAACGTTGGGCCTAATTTTGAATTATAGCTGCAATTTCCAGCTAGTTTGTACTGAAAAAGGCGTTCACTTT
This sequence comes from Dreissena rostriformis, assembly GCA_007657795.1. Lineage (NCBI taxonomy): Eukaryota > Metazoa > Mollusca > Bivalvia > Myida > Dreissenidae > Dreissena > Dreissena rostriformis. The sequence goes on from VMBQ01001248.1 coordinate 25,431, forward strand.
TAGTGTGGTCTCGTGGTGAGGTAGGAAGCCGGATCACCCGGAGGCAACCCCACCTGTCCGGTAGGGTGACCACCAACCATGCTCACATGCCAGGAGCGGGCATTGAACCCGGATCGCCAAGGTTAGAAGCGCGTGTTTCTAGAAACTGCGAAACCCGTAAGACAGACGATATATTGCGAGGCATGAAGTGGTTATTTAAACCGAAGCATAGCATCTCGAAGCAGCAAATAATGGCAGTAAATAGCTGAACGTCTCCTCCAACAAGAACAAACATGACCTCAGGGTTGTACACAAAGGTCACAGCTGTCCTAAAACATTGGGCTACATTTTACTTGGGCGAAATTAAACATAAATGTTGATTTTTTTTCATGAATTATGAAACTAATTTGAAACCACTCAAACTATACATTTATATATCATTATGTTATTTATAATACAGGGTAATTTACACAAAAACGGACCAGAACGCACATACAAACTAAGTACAAGGCTTTCTGGAATAGTCCCAATGACTTGTGTAATGTTTTTGTTATTCCTGCATAATGTCACAATGATGGACCTAGTATTTGCATGGACACCGCCACACATTTCTTTAGGAGCTCTTACAAAACCAGATTCATTATTTTTGCGAATGAATTACTTTGAAGACAAGTATTTATTGAACATATTAAGAATAATCTGCCAATATACACCTCCAGTTCAACTGTAAACTGTATACATGTATTAAGATTTCGTGATATAAACTGCATCGAATTTGTTGGAAGTTGTACTCTAAATGTAACAACAATGACCCATCATTTTTAATAGTTGACCCCTATCACAGGAAACAGACTAATGGTACTTAATAAATATTTGATTTTTTACAACTGTCTGCTGTGGTCACATGCGGAGCAGCAAATTAAACCGCGAGCTCACTTTGACGGTTGAAAACCATTTTGAGTTAACCGCTGACAATTCACATATTGTTGCATCGCTAAAGGACACTGACTATATAATTGAGCCTCGCTCTGTGAAAAGGGGTTTTAATGCATGTGCGTAAAGTGTCGTCCCAGATTAGCATGTGCAGTCCGCACTGGCTAATCAGGGACGACACTTTCCGCCTTTACAGGATTTTCATCAAGAAATGTCTTCTTTTAAACGAAAAATAAAATAAAATCGGAAAGTGTCGTCCCTGATTAGCCTGTGCACATGCTTTAAACCCCATTTTCACGGGGCGCGGCTCATATCTGAGTTCAAATCATTGCTGATTTACAAATTGAGTTCATTGAATCTACACCATGATATTACTGCATCAGAATAGAGAAGAAATTCATATAATGCCATTCGAATGAAAGAGATCCGTGTCGTTTTACAAACATTCATAACAAATTTCGCTAGAAGAGGTGCATGTACTTGTACATATCGTATTTCATAAATGGCATATTTATACATAAAGAATACATGTATTTCATTATAATAATATAGACATTGGCATGATAATTATATAGACCCATGTACTTTACTTTCACGACTCTTACATACAACTTAGTGTAGATAGTATGCATGTTTGCACAAGTAATTTATTGCCTACAGCATAACCATTATGTAAATTATAATACTAAACAGCAAATGTATTTTATACTACGTAAAGTCAATAACACAAATGTTTATCATAAATCTTTCGTGTCGATGCACTGTTGTAATTGAATATTATGTTGAGATATAAATCTCAAACATGTAAAATGTTCGAGTAACGTTCGTGCATAAATGTTTAGTTTATACGAAATTCATGTGTGTATGGAGCTTTTTTTCTAAAAGTTATTCTTGTCCCAAGACTGCCTTCTAGCATTTAACGACCTTAATTTGGATGCCATTCAACAGGTCTGGACCCATTTTCGTTGCGATTCTTAATTTTTGCGTCGTAATGTAAGATGAGCTTAAATGAGCCGCGCTCTGGGAAAACCGGACTTAATACATTCGCGTAAAATGTCGTTTCAGATTAGCCCGTGCAGTCCGCAAAACATAAAAAAGTCATTTAATTCCACACACAATATTTGGCGAATCTAGTATTTAGTATATGTCCGTCCAAACTCATTAGTTATTTAATTGTTTTGTATAGATACGAAGTTAAACTTTGTCTTCATTACTTAAATTTGTGATATAACATGTGTTGTTCGACATAGTACCCCAGTGGCTGTAACTTGTCAGTCGTAAGGGCGGGTCTGTAAGTGACATTGATAAATGCAATCACGTTTTAGAACAGCAGTTTCTGTCGTTAAAATAGGTCAAACAATAAGGACAAATCGGCGCGTGCCCATTCGTGTCAAGACTTTAATTAATTGCGCACTTTGCCTAAATGGCTTACGTGTCACTTTAAATAGCTAACTTCTTACGTGGGTCTATTTAACAAATCTATTTACAAGAAAGACATTGTTCTGGTCCGAAGTACAGTTTGAATTCTTCACAGAAGGATGAATAGATCAAGCCGTACCACAAATATACATAATAATTTCGATAAAACGGACCTCTACATTTTGTAAGCTTTTGTAACGGAAAGTCGAATATCTGGCAAACACATTTTTGGAATGCTTTGAAGTAAATAATCAAACTGTAAATGACCAAACGTATTTACAACAAGAATACAAACATCATTATAATATCATGGGATGCCGTGGCTGCATTTCACCGCCTTATTAGATTGACTATACATTTCAATAATTCCAGAAAATGTGTCTATTTCTACATTATTAATAAAAAATCTGCGAGTATAGCCATTTCGTATATGTATGTAATACATATAAGAAATGTACCTATAACAGCTAGCGTACGCGGCTTAGTATAATTATAAGCTATCATCCTTTCGGCCTTACCGTTTGGATGAAGAGAGCGGACCCATATTCGTGACCCCCCTGCATTCGAAAGCCCCAAGGGGTGCTCGTCGTGTTTCTCCGCAGACGGACGGACACCACTTGATCCTGATCAGACATTCTCCGTGCTCGTGAAGGTTAACTAGAACTCAAAGCGATATTGTATATTCCGAAAATACTTATGCACGATCTAAAAGCACCGCCTTATAACAATTTAGTGTTGTATTTTTGTTTTGTTTTTATTTTCTAGAAATACACTCATTCATTCACAGTTATCGTTTGTAATCCGAAACACTTCAAAATTACGATGATTTATTGCAGACGAAAAATTTCTCACGAGCAGACGAGAAAGTGTTCACAAACAGCCGTGAAATATTTCCGAAAAACAGGCTACCATCCGCCCGACTCTGCAGAGAAATAAACAGGTAGCAGTTCTGTTGTAGTGTAGCGCTCATAACGCGACAGGCGAGCAGTGTAGGTGGAGAAACATAAGGTTTATCTAGGCTGCCTTCCAATATGATACCGTATAACTAGTTCACATCGCAACTTACTACCATGTGTGTCTTAGTAGATACATTGCGTATACCGAAAAAAAATACTGCACTCGCCAGAACTTTTAACCAGTCACTTCACTCAACTGCAGAGTTGTTGCCGGATGTGACGAAGCCGTATTAGAAAATTTCCCGCTGTTTTGCCCGAAGGAATAAATGGAATTTTCGAATTTGTAAAAAAAAAATATACATAAACTTAGCAAAAGAGAACAAGTGTGTCCTCGTTTACCGAAGGTCTCTGTTTTACTTCACCAATAAAAAGAAACACGTCTTAACAGATCACGTGATAAATTAAAACATAGAGTCGGACAATATGGACGCTTTCACGTGCAATACAAACAATGTATTAGTACGATCACTCTGTATTTCTTAGTATGTCACTTTTGCCTCGCATGATAGACGCGAAACTAATAGTCATATTAAGTTAAAAACATTCACGAAGTTGACAACATAATATATTGTTCACAACAGCATACAATGCGCCATGCTATATCCTGAAACATGTATACGTTTTCGGCAACAATAATGATGATTTAAACGCATGCTTAATATGCGTCAGTTGTTATAATCTTATGTCGTGTGTAATAGTCTGTATAAGAATAACCGACAATAAAAAAAGAAAGATAAAAAAGGCTGCAAATAAAATAAATAATAATTGCCACAAAACTTACGTTTCATCATAATAGTATGAATATGTATATAGAACGCAACATGTTAATGCTCTATCGGTGTGTAATATATCATATGAGGTTTATAATAAAAGAACGGCGAGGCCTGCCGATCCAATTTTGTTTTAATCGCAAGTGCTCATGACGCCATGATAGAGACGTCAAACGTCGTACAACATATTTATTCTTTAATAAAATGCAGCGTCGCAGCGATTTTATTTCATTATTTCATAAACAAATAGGGGCTTAGCGGTATGATAAACAGAACATCAGGTTACTGTCCTATCGTAGTATAATATATATCAGGCTCGGAACGAATATATTTGTAAAATATGATTTGTGTGTGTTTTTGTTGCTTTTTGTGTCGTTACTTTATTTCATATTGGTATCACATGGTTTGTTTTGTTGAATCTGATTATATTTCTAACAAAAATTATGACTTTACCAAGTAATTTGACTTACATCCAAATATGGACTGATATAAACCCGGTTGACGTGTTATTATAAAAACAATATATCATGCACCTTTATATCAGGCAGATATCAATGTATGATAAATTATTGTATACAAATTTCAGTTTCCATTTATGACAGAGGCAATTAAAGCAAAATAAATGTATCGTTATTTACTGATTTTATATTAGGCCTAACAATCTTACTATCTATCGTACAATCTAACTATTTTACATACTCGTAGTTCCTTAAGCAACGAAACACGCTGTGCACCTTTTGCGAATATTATTTTAAATATCAACAGCCGTGAAATAAAGTACGATATTACACCGCATTCAGCAAATATACTCTATACTTTTAGGACGTTCGGGCAAGTGCTACGTTAAACGCTTATGTTTGATGGTACCTATTAACGCACGACTAATGAGATAAAGTGCTTAGTGATCCGTACAAATGGTTCTTATCGGCAGCACGCGCTGTTGATCAGTTGTTAATTGCTGAGTTGTTATTAATAAGTACGATATGACGACCCGCGAGCTTGGTTACACAACTATTTTAATGAGTTGGGTATTTCGTTGAATGGGTATTCGTGTTATGTTTGTAATACGATAAGGGTCGAGTTTGTGGGTTAAATGAAAGGCTCATTGATAGCCCTCTGTAAGGCTCAAGAACTTGGACCTATAATTACAAATGTGAATATTTATCGCAATGATTTATGAAATGAGTGTAATGCAGTTTCGTTTGCGGGGTATACGTAAGATATTAAACAACAGGGCTATTATGGCCCTGAATAGTCCATCATTCAAATTTGTGAGAAGACCACTCTATGGTAAAATATACTGAATACCAGACCACTGAGCCTTGTGGTTTCAGAAGAAAATATATTTAAAGTAATTTTCTATTAAAGTTTATATATATATATACCATTTGACCCCTGGGGTGTACCCAGTTGTAATACCATTTTTTTACAAAGTTAACAGGACCACTGCAAGTTGCTTAATACCAAATATCTAGGTTTTCAGCTTTATAGCTTGGGGGGGGGGGGGGGGGGTTTTTTTTTTTTTTTTTTTTNTATACGGGAGACATGATACCCGCAGACAATATCCAATTTCGACCCAAGGGGCATAAGTTGAACGAACCAGGTAAAAAACCATCATATCATTTCATACGATGTTAAATATCAAATACCTAACCTCAGACGAGAAGAGTTTTAATTATTTTTACTATATACATAAATTTACATCAAATAACACCCCAGGGTAATGATTTGCACAAACTTGGTAATGACAGCAATACTTTGTAAATCAACAATTACCAAACGTCTAGGCCTTACGATTTCAAAGGAGCAGATTTTGGCAGGGCCAATTTTGACCACAGGATCATGATTTGAACAAACTTAGTAAGACAACTTTATATGTCAAATACCCTAATTTTGCGCGTTGCGGTTTCGGAAATTTTTCACAATAAACATATATGGAAAACAATTTACACCGAATTATGACCCAAGGGATATGAATTAAACAAAATTCATAGAGGACCACGATATTATGTTACATGCCGAATATTACATCTCTGGCCTTAAAACTTCAGTAGAGAAGTTTTGTGTTTACATTTTTTACTATATAAATACAAGGACAATTATAAAAGTAAATTCAGTATGGGGTAAATTTTGACCTCAGGGGCATGATTTGATTACAGTACCACATATGATGTTACATGCCAAATAGTACACGTCCGAGCCTTGTCGTTTTAGAGGAGAAGATTTGTAAAGTTATTTGGCGACGTAACGGGTAAGTCGATATAAATCATGTGACCCCTTGGACGTGGCCAGTGTTTACCACAGGGCCATAATTATAACACAACTTGTAAAGGACCATTTTGCGATGTTGCATATTTAAACTGTGAGTCTTCTCACGGTTTCCGAGAATTTTCCAAATATTTGTTAGCTCTGGTGACCTTAATGAAGCGCATCGGAACCATTTGAACAACTTCGAAAGAGGGTCATCCAAAGGTCATTCCTGTGAAGTTTCGTGAAAATCTGCTCCGCGGTTTAGGAGATGTCGTTCAAAGCAATTTGTTGACTGCGGACACACGACGACGGACAGCCACCCACCACAAGAGCTCCCAATTAGATCTTTGTGTCGTGTTCTGAGAAAACTGGGCATAATGCTTGTGCGTAAATTGTCATCCCAGATTAGCCTGTGCAGTCCGCACAGGCTAATCAGGGACGACAATTTCCGCTTTTATGGAATTTTTCGTTTAAATGATGTCTCTTCTTAGCAAAAATCCAGTTTAGGCGGAAAGTGTCGTCCCTGATTAGCCTGTGCGGACTGCACAGGCTAATATGGGACGACACTTTACGCACATGCATTTTTCCAGTTTTCTCAGAACGCGACACATTTGTGCTCAGGTGAGCTAATGGGCTGCAGTTTATTGAATGTATGTGTCAAATGAAGTGCAATACCACGAATTTCTTGAAACTTTGATTTCTTTAAATCTTATCATTCTCATACATTTAAGAAAGCTCTCCACACGGGGAGCTGAAAGTCACCGCTTTATTCGTCTGTTCGAATTATAATTTTGATTGAATTAAGTTTGCAGGGTGAGTAACGGATTTCCCTCGATTTTCATTTTCAGCTACATCGATGTATGTCCGTCCTTTCGTCCGTCACCAGATTACGCAATCGTGCAGACTGGTCTGGAGCTACGCTGGGCGCCTAAGACATAAGGCCTTTTTTCGCATTACACGACCCATATTATGTTCGGTTTAAAATTTTAAATTATTCTGACACATTTGTTACATAAGCGTCAGAGAGCCAATGTCATTTCTATTAAGTAACCTTCCATTTCTTTATAGAAACAGAGGAGCTTAATGAGCAGCCTTGCGTAGCTGACGATGGGTTCGTATGTAGTATTTAAGATATGAATACTATAATAATTATACATTGTTACTATTCAACATACATACAAGAAATACAATAGCATTGTTTGCAATATAACCTGTACCGCATGCCAGTGCAAAAATGCACGTGTCCGTTGAGATTTAGAATATGAAAAGTCTAAGGAAGCTTCCATGAAGATAGGAACCAATAATATTAAAGATACTGTTTATGCCTATTTTTCTTTCATAACTGAATACACGCGCGTACAATTTTCGTAATATTTTGTTGTTGTTTCTTGAAATAAACCAGACGAAATAAAATGCGTTTGAGATCGTGACAACCTTCCCCGCTATCGTAGATGTACATTCAATTAAACGCATTGACGTGAGCGGGATGGGTAAACAAACAGCATGATCTTGCAAAGAGAACGAAAGCAATATGTGCCATGCGCACGTCTACCGAACTCATGTAGCCAGTTGGCACAAAAAAATATACTCTCTATTGAGTAAATTGACACCCTCTCTACATGTATGGTCGATGCGATTTAATCTTGTTTGGAAACTTGATGTTTAGTTTGTGCAACATTTGTAAAACCTATATTTGTTAGAATCTTATTACTGTGAGCAGTGACTTTTTAACGCCATTTTTCATACAAACGTGTATCTCCGTTATAATCTTATTAATTAAGCCAACATGGCACATTTATTATCAGGGAACGGTGTTTATGTGTTTTACCATATTATGTGGATATACAATAATTTGAGCAGTAAAGGTAGTTTCTTTGATGTTTTAACATGATACGTTGTATAATGTTATTTAGTTTTAACCGTGTTTTCCCCCATATTTTATTCACACAATGTTCAGTGTTAGACTTGTTGTAACAGACGTAATTACACTGATGCTATTTCGATTCTGTTATGTGATTTAATTGTATAAATATATGTATATATACAGTGTAATGAATTACACCACGTGGTGATGTTTTACTCGTTACAATGATGTGCAAACGATACATACGGAACAGTAATCAAACGATGAAATACCTTACAAAATCATCTAATTGGACTGTAAAATATTTGTGTGGACTGATTTTTGTTTAATATATGGTAAGCGTGGTGCGTCTCGAACGGGACATTAACTTTAAAATGAATTTGCAGCAGAAATATTGCAAATAACGCCGAAAAAAAGTTTATTCGTAATGGAAAAACAACGCCTTACCAAATTAAACACAATCATGACGCCCTTCATTTGATATTCTATAATTATCTTGTACAAATTGAGTTATTGTTGTATAATATCTATGCTAATTATCATTATCCCACGCAACTTGTAAGCAGTTTACAGAACATCATCTTTCTAGTATTGGAATAAATTAAATAAATATGTATAAGCAATAGAACATTATATTTTCCACAATATTGTTATACCAGATGAGGGTGTATCAAAAGTGTTGTCACATAGCCCTTCAAGCGTTAACAAATGAGCCTCGCTCTGTGAATAGGGGGCTTAATGCATGTGCGTAAAGTGTCGTCCCAGATTAGCCTGTGCAGTCCGCACAGGCTAATCAGGGACAACACTTTCCGCTTTTATTGTATTTTTCTTTTAAATGACTCTTCTTTACGAAAATCCAGTTGAGGCGGAAAGTGTCGTCCCTGATTAGCCTGTACATAATGGTACTATTTTTTCATAGAATCGCGGCCTGCGTTCTGCTTGCATTGAGGGACTAGTGGAAAATGAATATATTGATTCCTCCGTACGGCAATTGCACACCTGTAAATGTTATTAAATACAATTTCATGCACATATTGTTAGGTTGCTCTGGTCCATTGATTTTTCGCAGAGTAATTGGCTCATTGCCTTGTTCTCATACTTTCAATTAACCTAAACAAAGAGCATCATCGGGGAGCATCCATCAGTTATTTCACAGATATTCTTGTGTTAGAAACACTGGCTATTTATGCATCATACATAAAGGTAGTCAACAAACCAGAACCGTCATCGTCTTACGGCCTGAAATACCCCCAAATACCACTTTGTCAGAGGGCTCGATTAGCAGCTGGAGCGTTAACGTCGCGACCGGGGCGAGAGTCACCCGCAGAGAATTCTCTTAAAGACTTTTCGGAAAAATCGCCAAGCGAAATGGTCATGGTACCTAGGTGGATAGTGGTTTTTACTACATCGTCTGAAGAGTGTCGAATAGGGAAACTTCTGCGAGTGGCTTTGCGAATCCAGCGAGTCATCATCCCTCGAGCCGCACGTCCTCTTCCGCTGACCTCGCTGACTCCCAGAACTTGGAAGAATCGCCAAGCGGAATGGTATGGTCCGTGGTGGATAGTGGTTTTCACTACATCGTCAGAAGTGGTACTTGATCAGTGGGGCAGCGGAGATGGCAGCGTAGACGACAAACGGGGAGGACATGGAGCAGCGATGCAGACCAGGACTTTGAGGGGGTGGTATCATGAAGATTTTTGAAGTGCCCCACGACTCAGTACACTCAACTTACTGGGGAAACCATTCTGGGGTTCGGGTCGACGGCTGGTGACGTCAAGAGCGGCCACAAAGGCGTCGCAGTTCGCTAGAAGCGAGATGTCTTTGAAGATTGTCAGCACTCTCGTAGTGGAGTAGCCTTGTCCTCTCGAGGGCGGGGCAACCAGACATGAATTGTCTTGAAATTGTCTACCAGTGCACATAAAGGCCTCATTGGCCACCGTTCACTGGTCTATTTGGGTTCCAAATTTGATCTACTTTGGCTCAAAATTATTTTTTCCCTGAAATATCACATTGGCAGGTTCACTCATACACATGTTCTCGTGAAGAGGCTGATGGACCTGTAAATAAACTTCGAAACACACACAAACACACTGGTCAGAGGGCGTAGGCTGTTTAGCTTTTAACCCTTTGCATGCTGGGAAATTTGTCGTCTGCTAAAATGTTGTCTGCTGAATTTCTAAAATAAGCATTTTCTTCGATTTTTTTCAAAAAATACTATCAGAATAGCAAACAGTTTGGATCCTGATGAGACGCCACGTTCTGTGGCGTCTCATCTGGATCCAAACTGTTTGCAAAGGCCTTCAAAATCCGGTTCCAGCGCTCAAAGGGTAAAGGTGGTTTACCAATAATGCAAGCTTCTTACCTATCAGGCTATGAAGTGTCATCTTCATGACTTATATTACAGTAAAGAGATCATTTTTTAGCATCAACATTCACAAGGGCAATAACTGTGAAATTATGACAGTATGATTATATTTATGATTATATTTTAATTATTATATAGCACAAACAGAAGAAACAAGTTTTAGTTTGATCCATTTACATGTTTAACTTCGGTAAAAAAAATGAAAACGTTTCTAGGATACACGGAATTTTTTCAAACTTAAACATACACCTGGATAATTGTACATATTCATTTGTTTATATTCATATACATGTTACAGTAATTATATACTGAAGAATATTGTTTGAACAAAATGACATTGTCAATTTTTCCAAATAAACACTGTACTTTTACAATGTTATTGTGAAAAATAACAAATTCATTTCTCTTCATAACAAATATTTTCTAATAATTTATAATATTTAACACAGTGTATGTACCAGTTATAAGCATTTTGTCAAGCTATATTGTAATATGGTAATACATAATACGTTAAACATGGAATTCTGGCTAAAATATACAAACCACTCTTATAAACAAAATATTGAACAGTTTCAGATGGTGTTTGTAGCTGTTCATATTGAAGTTTAACCAAGTCATTTTATTTTCTAGTATTCTGTCAATCACTAAACAAACCCTTATATAGCAAACGGTAAGCCAAATCCTAATGCAAGTTTTAAAATATAATAATTTAGACAATCTTTCAGGTTTTCTGATTCTGACCAATGTCAAAGTACATGATGAAAGGAAAATTGGCTTTATTGCAAATTAGCTTGAAAACAACATTTATCTAATAAAAGTGTGACAAGCAGTATTCATAATTACTTTTAGAGTATTATGATATTCATTTCCTTAACAATACAGAATGCATGCATTTTTAATGTGCATTTTGTTTTCCGGTGTTAATCTCTAAGGTGCAATGGTATCTAAGTCAATATCAATAATGTAAAGAATACAAGGAATTTCAATCAATAAATATATAATTATAACTACAAAATATGTATATAAAAAGTAACCCAAAAATAATTAATGATGTAACTACAATTGTTCAAATTTAACACTGAAACAATGCAAAACAACAAAGTCATGTCATTTAAAGAAACTATGTCATCAATTAATGTACCAGAATTTAAGCAAAAAAAAACACACTTGTAAACTGAGAATGCTTTAAGCAAATTTCACATTCAATGTCTAATTGTGTCGTGTTCTGAGAAAACTGGGCATAATGCTTGTGCGTAAATTGTCATCCAAGATTAGCCTGTGCAGTCCGCACAGACTTATCAGGTACGACAATTTCCGCTTTTATGGAATTTTTCGTTTAAATGATGTCTCTTTTTAGCGAAAATCCAGTTTAGGCGGAAAGTGTCGTCCCTGATTAGCCTGTGCAGACTGCACAGGCTAATCTGGGACGACACTTTACGCACATGCATTATGCCCAGTTTTCTCAGAACGCGACACAATTTAACTTAGCCCTTGCTTTGAGCATTATTCAAGACTCAAAGACTTACCAGATTGGGATTTGGTGCCAAAAATCATATCTAAGGTAACAAACACCTAAAAAAAAGCAAATACCCCAAAAATCATGATGGAAATGCAACACATGCATCAGTGTTTGTAACTGTGTCAAATGTGTAAAAAAAACAACTGCCAAGGCAATAGGCATACATTTTTGCAGAATACAATACACTCTTCTCTTCTGGCAGCTATGCTCATACGTAAGATACATATATATATCACAGTTTTGGATGTCTGGTGCTGTCTCATCGGAACTGGTACACCGATATACTGTGCTCTGGAACATGGGTCAGATTCAGTGACTGGTACCTACAAATACGAAACAAGAGATGTGTTTGTCAGAAACACAATGCCCCCCTTTGCGCCGCTTTGATTTATTTTTTATTTTTTTACCTTTGACCTTGAATGATGACCTTGACCTTTCACCACTCAAAATGTGCAGCTCCATGAGATACACATGCATGCNCAAAAAAAATATACCCCCCCCCCACCCCTTTTTTTTAAAGGGGGCATTAAAATAGAGAACTGTTAACTCAATTTTCATTTCATATTAGATTAGAAGAAAAAAAAAGTTGAACAAAAAAAGAGAGCATTTGTTCAATCACGGATTAGGAAAGAAAAAATACATAAAGTATTCCTAATTTATTTCACAACAAATGCTGTCACTATCAGGTAACATATGCCCCCAAAAAACAGTTTCAGTAAATGCAACTTGAGTTGACATCATGGTCCAAATGAATCTTTGTGACTAGATTGAATGAAAAACCCAGACTTGTATTCTTCAATAATAATGGCAGCATAGAAAAATACTAATATAAGAAATGGTGGTTCAGAGCTTTTTCTCATAATTTTCAGAATATATACCTACACCCATGACATTGTGTATTAATCTTCAATTTCCTTAAAATTGGGGAAAATTGTTATTGCTTCATTTATAACTTTTGAATAATTTTTGATAAAAATTGCATGAACCAGAAAATCAGTAAAATGAATATAGCAAATCCAAAACTTTTTTTTTCATGTACATTTTACAGCTCTTTTTCAAAACATCTGAAAGTCAAACAATATGTTGGGAATTTTGAGAATTGACCTGGGAAAAAAAGATCCTTGTTGCTGTTGGGATATATAGCTATTGATGATATTGTGATATTGCTTATGATATCAATAAACAAAACAAAAAATGCAGTAACAAAACTGTCATGCTTTCCCTTAAATCTTTATTAAAATTAAATTATTATTAATTAATTTCTATTATATTAATCACTTTACAAAACAGATCTTTTGTGTGTGTTTTTGTTTGCTTTACAATATAATATATACCTATCTTACCATTCAGAACTTCTATGGTAATAGTAGCCTTCTATCGTTGCTGTAGACTTTTGAAAACATATATAGTAAAATCCAGCAAAAGATGCTCCACTGATATCCTTTATAGTGTGATCTGGAACCAGGAAATGCTCCTAAAAGCACAAAATTGTTAAGAATCAATTCATGCTTAAGAAAAGCATAGCATTATTTCTAAAAATGTTAAGTGAATTGATAAAACACAAATACAAAGTGTGGTCAAGCATTATATGAAACAATTCCATATAATGCTATATTAAATTTGTCTATTCTGCATTGAAAAATTCCGAATTATAAAACCTTTAGAGTTGAGTAATTAATCTTCTTAGTTTAAACCTTTTTATTTTATCTTGATTGCATTGAAAGTCTGGTACTTTACTATACACTCTTGAGTCCTGGGAAGGACCAGAACTTGGTGTGTTCTGAAAGATCCATCTTCGGATACCCATGTTCGACCCATTCCGCTACTCTCCATTTATCGAATGCTGGAGAGTCACAGAATGAATTAATCGTGGGTATCCGACGATGTGAAAGATCTTGAGAACACTCCCCAAGTGGGGGGTCGAACCCATGAGATCCTGGTTGCAAAGAACAATTAATCTTCTTTAAGTCAACAATTAATTGGCAAAAAATTGAGAGGATCAGAAGAAAATCTATATGTCTTATAAATCTTACATATTTACCTTCCATCTCATGAATACAAAATCTTTAGTTTTTAAATCTTCATAGTCAAAGGAGTCAGCATTGAAGTTTTTAAACTGGTAAAAAGACAGGAACTTCCCCTGAAAATAAATTAAATATAAATAAATCAAAGCATATATAGACTGCTTCCTTCTAGGCGTATACACACATTTTGATAAATGCTCAAAATATAAACACAACATGAAAGAATGAGCAAATGTCTGCCTTCTGAAAATAGTCACAAGAATTAGTAAGCCTTTTTTTTCCAGAAAAACTGTCATTTTAATAAAATTGCATACAAATAGTTATAAAAATATATAAAACAAACAATCATAACTTATGATATATTCCACTTTGTTTAAAAATTATTTTTGTTTTCCAAACATTTTATGGGTTCTCTTAAAGGTTAGCACTACTAGAAGAGCTTAAATTGAACTTTTTTAGGGAAAGATCAAGAGCGAAAAAGCATGGTGCTTCTCAAAGTTTGAAAATCTTTTTACATTTAGTATATATTTGTTAACAATCAATTGTTAATGAAAATAATATGCTTAACAAACATAATTTCAAGCATAAGAATAAGAAATTCAATGGATTTAGCAAATTGTAAGAGAATGTAACCAGTGTATCCTGACTTTCCACCCTGCCCCTTTTCAGTACATGACAAATATTGCTCCAGCAGCCTAAGCCCCAAATTACAAGTGATACGCAATTATTGCATGTATTAACCACTGTTTATTACAGTTACGACTGTATCTTTATAAATTAATGTTAACCATTTCAAAACCTTTTAATAGAAATTCATTAAGAATCAAAGTTTTTATTGTTTTTGGCAAAAACTAGGAAAGCCAGGGCCTTCTAAGAGAATGGCCGTCTTTCACAAATTTTAGAAGTCTGCGAGGAAATTTTTCACAATTTAAAGAAGTTTGTGACTCAAATTTTCACAATTTAAAAAAGTTTATGACTCATTTTATTCACAATTTTGAACAGTTTGCGACTCATTTTTTCACAATATTGAACAGTTCACAACTCATTTTTTCACAAAATGAGGTGGGCCAACAACACTTCACAAAGATGGGAAAAAAGCCCTGGCCATATACCGGGGTACTTGTATATAACTACCCAGTGTTTTTTGTCCACTTCCTCATCTGCATCCCACTTGCGTGTGAGGAAAGGATACTTTTCACTTATGATCTCGCCATCAAAAAACGTTGTCAGGGTGGGGTACTCATCAGTCAAACCTTTTATCTTCAGATACCCACACAGGTAAGACGTGTCCATGTCTACATGCTGTCAATATGAAAATAAAACATACTTCATTTTAGTATAGGGTTTGCTATCACTCTTCATTAATCTCAGGAAGTTACATTAAGGTTACCAACATTCCGAAACAAATATTATATCAAATTAATTTCTTTATTAGATCTTGAGCATACATCAGAGACGTCGGAAGCAAATTGACATTGCGGCGGCGGAGGGGTGGGTATGGGATGGGGTTTCCCCCTCCTGTTGATGGGGGTCCGTTTTTTTTCTTCAAATTTTAGCATCAAATGGCGCATTCTGGTGCATTTTTATGCCATATACCTGACCTTATAAACGTCTATTGCAGCATATTCTGGATTACAAAAGTTGTGACAGACAGACGATGGAGAAGTGATCTCTATATGTCGCAGCTACATGTACTTTGTAGCAGGGACACAACAATAGGGATCATGTAACGTCAATACTGATTAAACATATGCTAAGTCAAATTAAGATGCTAGTATTAAGTTTTATTTGATGTATTTGTATACATATATGTACAGTAACAATATTACCATATCGCATGAAACATACAACTATAATATCACAGGACAATCAAATGTGAACGCTATATCGCAATCAGTTAAGGTAATTTGTCTATATAGTTGTTTTTTAATTTTCACACTGACCGGCAACCAGGTACCACAAGGTCATTTTTATTTTCCTTTATAATAATAAAAAGAAGCAAAGGCTTAGATCATACCGACAATTAAAGATTCCCAGGTTTAAATACTAAAGAATAAAGGGATTATCGTTATAAAAGAGACCGATCAATTAAAACATAATTGACACATACATTACCGCGGGAGGGTGATGACAATCAACAATACACGTGTAATAACCGCAAAAGCATGATTACCTTTCTTCGTGGTAAAGATATTTTCAAATATACGGGTATTGAAATAAAAAAAAAGGTCTTTGCCGAAATTTCATTTTTGCCGAAATTATTTGGGCGGCGGCCGCCGCCCCTGCCGCCCCAGCTCCGACGCCTCTGTACATCTTATAAAGATATTGCAAAAAAAATCAAGTAAAAAGTTTGTTCAGTAATCGTACGTTATCTCACGAATGTAATGTATTTGCAAGTTGGTTTTGTGTAACCTACCTGAAGTATAACCTCAACATCATAGCAAGTCCCTTTGCTTTTCTGATGTCCCTGAAATCGTGATCCGTTGTAAAGTAAGGAAGTTGGGACCCCTATCTGTTTAGCGTTTTCCGGAGGCGGTGGATCTATTTTTACAGGCATATTTACAAATAAACACTGTTTTCTTATTCGTGTATATATCTCACTAACACCGGTTGTCAATTTGCCTACCGTGCTAATGAAAAATGCATTCTGATTGGATTAATTTGTTGTAAAAACACTGATATCCAATCAAAGTTGTTCTTACATTTTTAGGTTTCCAATATGGCTGCGCCCTTGGGAAGAAATTTGTCCAAATTCAACTTTGGATGCACCAGCATCTGTTTGTTCAGGAACGGGTTGAAAATTCGGTGGATACATGACAGATCCTTTAATGCAAGAGGTTTTCAATCGTATACAGTTGCTTTGACATCTTGTTTTGATTTTGTTTGCATAGACTTATGAAGTTGTTCGAGAATACATTTCAATTTTCGTCATTTTAGTATTCATGTCCATTAGCTTTCGTCACGTTCTATGGATTAAGTCTTCACTTTAGCATTCCTTGTATTGTTAAAAATAAAGTCAGGCATAAATGAGATAAGTTTAAGTAACTAAAATGTTAAGAACCTTCTGTACGGTTACCTCATACATATGCTAGCCTAGAGAGTATTGGTTGTGTCTGTTTGATCAAGTGTTTGAGTCTCTCACCTGGATGCACATTCCCTACATTTCCTCTTCTTGTTCCCGTAAAGTGCAGGGCTCCTCTGGATGCACTGCGACTGTACAAGGTCGTTGTGAGTTAGCATAAACAAGTGCAAGATTAAATCCGATAAAAACTGTGTTTGTGGTCTAATGCATGGTGACCAGTCCTGCCTTGAAGCTGTCCAAGGACTGGGCTATGGTGACTGCTACCGGCAGCTGATTCCAGAGTCCGATTGCTCTTGGAAAGGAGTGTCTATACAGGTCTGTTTGACAGAATGGTACCAAGAAGCAAACATTTCTCCCTCTCTGTAGGGACACAGTGGCTGGATGGAGGAACAGATTGCAAATCTGGCAGCTTTGCGCTCTACTGCTTCTAGCTGGGTTATGTTTGCCGCAGTATATGGGTCCCATGCTGTCGATGCAAACTCAAGGATCGGACGCACAAGAGCTTTGTAACATTGGGCCTTCACATCGGTAGGACAGTTGCTGATATTTCTTCTCAAGAAGGCAAGAGAGGAGTTGTTGGCTTTCTTGGAGACCTCATCAACATGGCTGTTCCAAAGCAGTTTTTTATGCAGTGTTACCCCTAAGTATTTCCCACTTGTGACGTTTGTTAGTGAATGGCCGTGGAGCTCATAGGTCCTCATGATAGGATTTCGTTTTCTGGTGAAGTGGATGGTCTCACATTTGGCGGGTTGAACTGCATTTGCCAATCTCTCTCCCACTGTTCTAATTTTCTTAGGTCCTGTTGCAGAATGTCTGTATCTTCAGTCGAACGAATCTTGCGATACATTAGGCTGTCATCTGCGAAGAGGCGTGTGGTGGAGGCTTCTCTTCCTGGCATGTCATTGATATACAGCAGGAAGAGCATGGGGCCTAGGACAGAGCTCTGGGGGACTCTAGATGTGAAAGGTGCAGACGATGAGGTGTGGCCTTCAACAAGGACTTCCTGGCTTCTGTTGCTGAGGGAACTTGTGATCCACTCCAGTAGGTCATTTTTGATCCCATAGTAGTCCAGCTTGTTGCCGAGTCGCTTGTGGAGTACCTTGTCAAGAACTTTGCTAAAGTCTAGGAGCTGTGACCATAGCGTGCTTCCATTCATCGGGTACTCGACCTTGCATGCAGGAGGCTTGGAAAACAAGGGTCAGTGCAGGGGCAATCTCACTGGCAAATTCTTTTAGGAATCTTGGTGGTAGTCCGTCTGGTCCTTTAGCCTTATGGGGATTGAGGTCTAACAAGAGTTTTCTGACGCTGTTTGTGGTGATATCAAAGGGTTCTACTGTGGGGTATTTTGAATAGTCCATTGCTGGAGTGTTGGAGAGGTCTTCTTCGGTGAAGACACTGCTGAAATGTGAGTTTAGTATCTCAGCTTTGCTCTTTGGGTCACTATGACCGACACCATTGTTTTTGAGGATTTGCACCCCGGAACTTTCACATATTTTGCTGCTAATCAAAGAATATAGCTTCTTTGGATTTTTGTCACTGGTGATGAGGTCTCTCACATAGCTGTTGTATGCTTTTTTGCATTCCTGTTGAGTGTCTTTTTGCAGCTGCTTATATTTGGTTAAGTCCTCAGGTGTGCTGTTGAATTAAGCTTTTCTGTAAGCTTTCTTTTTCCTCCTTGAGAGACGTTTTACCTTCCTATTTAGCCATGATTGGTCAAATCTATTTGAGGTCAATCTTGAAGGTATTTTTTCCTCTATAATGGAGATACAGCTATCCTTGAAGGTGTTCCATAGGGCGTTTATATCAGTAGATGTACTGTTTTCATGTATGAAGGTGAATTTATTTATGGCGGCTCTGATGTCATCAACATTCATTTTGTTCCACAGTAGAATCTTGCGCTTGGGTAGGTGCTTTCTAAGGGATTTTGTTGCTACCTCTAGGAATACTATGTAGTGGTCACTCACTCCTGGTAGTGGTAAGAATAGATTGCAGGATTTCCTTAGAGGAACTATAGTGTGTTTAAGTAGGAACCATATTTTCAAATTCCCCTGTGTACACCCCCTGTTTACTTGAAATACACACCATACTTTACTTTCTATTTTCTTTGTTTCATTTTTCAATTGTATATGTTATGCTATGTAAGATATGTTAAACATTTAATATATATTATTATATGATATTTGTTTCAGAACTAAAGAAATTTTACAAAAATGCAACTATTACACAGTCGGATGGTAAGCAATACTATTGTAGTTATCTTTGGAATTTTCACTGTTTTTATCAGTACTTAAATCAATTCACTATGGTCAGTTAACCTACTCACTCTTTCCTGGACAACAGTTGTACTAAGTGCTCATATTTATGCCAGTATTGAACAATCTGAATCAGAGGTAGAGGAAGAATGACCTAAAAATAATTTTATTACCAATCCCAACACAAATCATGTTGTCAGGCTGGGATTTGAACTAGCAAACACTCTGGATGGACTGTTCAGAACTCTACCAAGATAGTTAGCTGAAGCCATCACTACTTAATGTAACTTAACTTTTTTTTTATAGCTGAACAATAGACAAAGATATTAACTTTTTTTAACATTAATACATAGTACAACAATATTATTTTAAAAAGCGCTCAGATCGTCATTTTATTGTGTTGTACTTATTATGTGAATTTATTTACTTGTTATTTTCATTTTAGGGTGGTTTGAAGTGAATTTAGACCAGCGAAAGTTACGCACACCATGTGGGAACTTGTTCCGTGTTCCAAATGAGGCTCTGGCCCTTGCGGTTGCAACAGAATGGAACAGTCAAAAGAAGATTGTAAATCGCCACAATATGCATCTGGTCAGAAAACTGTTGTGTTTCTTATTTACATGTAACACCATCAACACAAAATGCATCTGGTCTGAATACATTTTCATGTTTCATATAACATGTTATTTCTTATGTTAATGTATGCATTTTCAGTTTTAATTTTACATATATGTACTATATACCAACTGGTTCTACATATATTCAACTTAAGATATGTTTTTGAGGTCTTTACATGACAGGTGACTGAAGAAAATGTACATTATACTATCAAAGTGGATAAATAGTCAAATAAAC
Source organism: Dreissena rostriformis (assembly GCA_007657795.1). NCBI lineage: Eukaryota > Metazoa > Mollusca > Bivalvia > Myida > Dreissenidae > Dreissena > Dreissena rostriformis. The sequence goes on from VMBQ01001248.1 coordinate 45,699, forward strand.
TGTGTTAGAATAGCTTTTGTTTGAAAATTTGTATTATGTTTCTATCATTTTTAGCTCGGCTGTTTTTGAAGAAAACCCGAGGTATTGTCATAGCCCTCTCGTCTTCCGCGTCGTCGTAGTCCGCGTCGTCCGAAAACTTTAACATTTGCCATAACTTTTGCAATATTGAAGATAGCAAGTTGATATTTGGCATGCATGTGTATCTCATGAAGCTGCACATTTTGAGTGGTGAAAGGGCAAGGTCATCCTTCAAGGTCAAAGGTCAAAAAGTTTTGTTTTGTTGTTGTTGTTGTTGTTTTTTTCATGTGTATCTCATCAACCTGAACATTTTGAGTGGTGAAAAGGTCAAGGTCAATAATGACCTTCAAGGTCAAAGGTAAAAAAAACAAAATCCAAGCACCCACAGCCGAGCGTTGGCATCCGCTGGACGGTGCTCTTGTTATTAAATATATTGTTGCCTATGTTGTAGACATCACTGTGTAACACTGCTCTGGACAATCCAATGCACAAGACAAGAGACACATTAATATCCAGTATCCTTCATTTCTTGGAGACAGATACAGTGAGGTACATGTGTTTTAAAAATGTTTGATTTTTGGTTCAAGGCTGGTACTCACTGTATTATTCATACATCTGCCAAAAGTTGTGGTGCAAGAGGTTACAGGCAAAGGAATTTGTTTAGAGTTTGGAGAGCTTTGGCTCTCAAACATTGGTGTGATGTCTCCTCCTTTTAAATGCCGAAATTAACATAACAATTTAGCAGCTCTCTGGGAAAACAAGACTTAAGTCATGTTCATAAAGAGTCTTCCCAGATAAGCCTGTGCAATCATCACAGGCTAATCAGGGATGACACTTTCCTCCTAAACTGGATTTTTGCTAAGAAGATACTTCCTTTAAACAAAAAAAACCATAAATGCAGATAGTGTTGTCCCTGATTAGCCTTTGCAGACTTCACAAGCTTGTCTGGGACAAAACTTTCTGCGCATGCGTTAAGCCATGTTGACCCAGAGCAAAGCTCAAATAGATCATAACTTTGCAAGATCTTTATTTCAAAGAGTTATAATAATAACAAGGGTTTTTGTGAAACCAGTAAGCGAGATGGTGTTTTCCTCTACAATGTGTTTCCAAAATCACATTCCTGTTGAGTCACAGTGAATCTTGAACTTTCTCAACCTCAAATATTACTGAGAATATGTTGTCAGCTTTAATGCAGTAAATGTTGTAGTTAAAGGATATGGTCTTTAGCAGAATTATTGTCATCCAGTTAAAGGCTAATTTGGCATATAGTAGATCATGCCCTGATCAAGCTTGTTTTCTTTTATCCAAATAATTGTAATTTTGCACAGAAAATGTTGACATTTTACAAAATAATTGTGAGTTGTTAATTTGTTAATAAACAATTTTGAGTTCTGATTCATACAAATAAAACTAAGAGTGATTTGTTTCATATAAAATGCATATGAGCCACGCTCTGATTTGTTCAATTAATTCATATGAGCTGCCCTCTGAGAAAACCGGCCTTAACCCTTTGCATGCTGGGAAATTTGTCGTCTGCTAAAATGTCGTCTGCTGAATTTCTAAAATTAGCATTTTCTTTGATTTTTTTTCTAATACCACTATCAGAATAGCAAACAGTTTGGATCCTGATGAGACGCCACGTTCTGTGTCGTCTCATCTGGATCCAAACTGTTTGCAATGACCTTCAAAATCCGGTTCCAGCGCTCAAAGGGTTAATATATGCTTGAAAAGTATTGCACAGGTTTATCTGGGACGATACTTAACACATATCCATTATGTATCATGGCTCTATTATGTATCATGTTAGACTGTCTTTATGTTATATTTGTATCATCCTTTTGTCAGTTTCTTCATCAAGGAGCCTCACGAGTTGTACAGAATGCAGAAGGAGCACTGGGGGCCAATGATTCAGATGGTGGAGGAGCGGTAAGAGTACATTAGCCTCCTGGGAAAACTGAATTCATGTGCGTGAAGTGTCATCCCAGATAAGCCTGTGCAGTACGCACAAGCTAATAAGGGACGACCCTTTCCGCTTTAACGGTATTTTGTGTAAAAATGCAGTCTCTTCTAAGAGAAGTTCCAGTTTAGGCGGAAAGTGTGTTCCCTGATTAGCCTGTGCGCATTAAGTGTCCACTCTTCATGAAACTTGGTCAGATCATTTGACCCAATAATATCTTTGCTGAGTTTAAAACTGGATCGTGTGAGGTAAAAAATTAGGTCACTTGGTCAAATTAAAGAAAAAGCTTTTAAGCACTCTAGAGGTCACATTTATTGTTGATTCTTCATGAAACTTTGTCAGAACGTTTGTTTTTATATTGTCTCAGTTGAGTTTGAAAATGGATCCAGTTGGTAAACAAATATGCCTGCAAAGGGGCATGGCAGTTTTCCTTATAAAGCTATAGTGAAAGCTTGTGTACACTCTAGAAGTCACATTTTTAGTCGAATCTTCATGAAACTTGGTCAGAACATTTTTTTTCTAATGATATGTTGGCTGAGTTTGAAAATGGTTGTGGTTTGTCATATTTTTTTTTATGGCTGTAGAAGTTACATTTCTTTACAGAATCTTTGTGAAACTTTGTGAGAACATTTCTGATGACAGCTTGGCTGAGTTTAAAAAATGTTTGTGCTTGGTAAAAATACATGGCAGCTAGGGGCGTGGCAGTTTTCCTTATATGGCTCACACCAGTCCTGAAACGAGGCTAATTGATTATTTCAGTTTCATGACTCAATCTTGAAGAAACTTGGTTAGAATGTCATCTTGACTATCTCTAGTCCGATTGAAAGTCTGGGTCACAAGTGTCCAAAAACTAGGTCACTTGTTTAAATTTTACATAAACCTTGTGACTACTATAGAAGCAACATTTATGTCTTAATGTTGATGAAATATTATTTTTGACAAGTTATGCGTGTCTTAAAATAAGTTAACTAGGACCAGTTTTGGTCAATACAAATTATTGGGAAATTATCTTGAAAATGGGTATTCTCAGAACAATATACTTGTAAGATATTTTATTGACTTCTATGAATGAAGTATTTTCTGTAAAATTTATTTTGGTATCATGTTAACTTTTACTTTTACCTGAAATAAGCTATTACATGTATTTGATAAAACATGAAGTCAACTAATGACTAGTATACTGTTTAATTGAGTTAAATTAAATTTATTATAAAATGCCACACAATTTAATATTTTTCTATTGGGTTAGCATATCTTCATAACAGAATGGCAGAATTGTTAAAATGATAATAACTGATTAGATATGGCAATAATGATTTTAGCAGCAATCTCAGAAGGGGTAATCATGTGACAAACAAGATGGCGTTGTCCATGCCAAGACAAGTATTTTTCGCCGTTTTATACCCATTATTACTTGTATTAATTGTTAAAATGCTGCTTATTTTCCAGCCATAACGGCTGATTATCGTCAATATCGTATGAATATTCCCTCTATATCTCGACTTTTCTTGCCTGGAAATTTCTTAGTGGAGCAGTAATTAGGTCATCCCACTAAGAAATTTTGCAGAGATTCAAGTCGAGATATAGAACTAATATGAATACGAAATGAACGCTAGTAACTTCCTTGCTGACCTGCCTGGAAAGTGAGTGGCAATTAAAAAAAATATACAAGAAATTAAGGGTATAAAACAGCAAAAAATACCTGTCTCTGCAAGGATGTCACCATCTTGACTATCACGCGATTCCCCCCTCTGAATATGTTTATGAGCATTTTCTTTTGTAACAAATATTTTTATTTTATTTCATCTCTGTCACTTCTAAGATAGAAGCTTTCTACAGTGTTTTGTGATCTTCTTCTAGGTATGGTATTGAGGTTCCAGTAATGGAGGACTTCGCAGCCATCCCAGACCTAAACATGGAAACAGTAGCAACATTGACAAAGTACCTGCAATCACATAGTGACTGGGCATTGTTCGGTAGGTCTTCTACATTCGCATAATGACCAGGCAATTTTTTGATATGTCACAGCACTGACAAAGTACCTACAGTCACATAGGGGCTGGGCATTGCTTGGTAGGTTGTTACAATTTCTGGGTGTTCAGCATCTGTGCTTATACTTTTTCCACCTTGAACCGTTGTGTTCTTTTCCTTTAAAATTTAGATGGTTGTTAGAGTTAATCCTTTAGTCAGAATACTGGTATGATTTATATGAATATTTGGTGCGAAGTTTGTTGAAAATACCATAAAAGTGGAAAGTGCCGTCCCTGATTAGCCAGTGCAAACTTGGACAACACTAAATGCACATGCATTTAGCCTGAACATTATTGGTTTAAGGCTACATGTTTGCTGTGGAGACTGTCAAGTCACTGGTGCTGACTCTAGCGTTGATGGACAGAATGCTGACAGTGGAAAGATGTGTTCAACTCTCCAGACTGGAACAGGATTTTCAGGTTGGTTTAGAGGCCAGAAACAGCCTTTCTGGGCCCAGCTGTTCAACGCATTACCTATTACTTAATGACAGCCATGGTTAATTTGTCTTAAAAAATGTACACTTTATTTGATAATCCTTGTTGAAGTCAATATTGTCAAAAATAAGCTCAAAGTATTATCAGTGACCAGTCATGCAGAATTAAGCCTACAAAGGGATGTTTGTGCTATGAAAAAAAGCAAATGGTTTTTAAAAATTCAAAATGTGGTTTATTTTAGTTAATTTTGAATTTTGTCCTGGTGACTTTAACTCTGTTTAAGTCATAAACTTATAAGTTTAATGCATGTGCGTAAAGTGTCGTCCCAGATTAGCCTGTGCCGTGCGCTTCACAGGCTTATCTGGGAAGACACTTTACGCACATGCCTTTTACAGAGTGAGGCTCAAATACAAAGATTAACCCTTTGCATACTGGGAAATTTGTCGTCTGCTAAAATGTTGTCTGCTAAATTTCTAAAATTAGCATTTTCTTCGATTTTTTTTCAAAGAATACTATCAGAATAGCAAACAGTTTGGATCCTGATGAGACGCCACGTTCTGTGGCGTCTCATCTGGATCCAAACTGTTTGCAAAGGCCTTCAAAATCCGGTTCCAGAGCACAAAGGGTTAATAAGCAGAGTTGTATTTTGAATGTGCGTGTTTCCTCTGCAGATACAGCGTTGGGGCAATGTGGAGTGGTATCACGACTTAGACTTGTACGATCTCCAGTCACGTATGGCCGCATGTGCCTTGTTTGTGTACTGGTCAAACGAGACTGTCAAAATCAAGACGAAATCTATGTTACCCACCTCTGAAGCTTATGCCATTTGATTTTATATGAATGTTGTAAATAAAAACGTATAAACTTTTGTTTTGGATGTTTCTTTGGTATTATGACCAGGATTATTCTTTGATCTTTTGTTTTATATCAAATTTGAGACATTGTAGCACAGTGGATAACATGAAACATCTAAAATTAGATCATTTCTGTTTATTGTATTAATTGCATTTTCTTCCATTTCAATGGCAACTTTACTTGTAAAACAATCCGCTAATCAAACAGACAAGTCATCATTACAAATAACAACAGAACCTATTGTTCCCTTTAAGCAGATTGATAACATTATTTTCAACTTATGGGGTTAGGTGATGTGTCCTATTTGAGTTGAGTTCTGGTAGTCGCACTTGATTGTGATTAAAGGGTTGTGTGATATTGATCTTCAACATTCAGAACCCTGTCTTAGTAAACATCGTACAACAAAATTCAGTAACAATGCAATTAGGAAGAAGTCATATTGCTAAGCTCAAACCTCCTCATCATTTAATTAAGAGTCGTCATGCAAAAATGGGCCTTATACCATATTGGACCAACGTAGCCCAGCCTGCGCATTTGCACAGAATGCTCTAGAGCTACCCTGTCTGTTGTTGAGACGACAAAATCTTGCGTGATTTTATAATGGCCGCAATAGCTCCTTACCAGATTGCACAATTGCGCAGGCTGGTATGGAGCTTCGCTGCCAGTTTATGGTATAAGACTCATTGCGCAGGCTGGTATGGAGCTTGGCTGTCAGTTTATGGTATTAGACTTATTGCGCAGGCTGGTATGGAGCTTCGCTGCCAGTTTATGGTATAAGACTCATTGCACAATTGCACAGGCTGGTATGGAGCTTCGCTGCCAGTTTATGGTATAAGACTCATTGCGCAGGCTGGTATGGAGCTTCGCTGCCAGTTTATGGTATAAGACTCATTGCACAATTGCGCAGGCTGGTATGGAGCTTCGCTGCCAGTTTATGGTATAAGACTCATTGCGCAGGCTGGTATGGAGCTTCGCTGTCAGTTTATGGTATAAGACTCATTGCGCAGGCTGGTATGGAGCTTTGCTGCCAGTTTATGGTATAAGACTCATTGGGCAGGCTGGTATGGAGCTTCGCTGTCAGTTTATGGTATAAGACTCGTCTTGGCATCTCATGGCTCAATTGATTTAAGCAATTCTTTTCATTTTCCTTGGATCTTGTTCACATCTTTGAGGAACATATTGATCATAAATATGAGCCTCGCTCTGTGAAAAGGGGGTTTAATGCATGTGCGTAGTGTTTTTCCAGATAATCAGGGACGACCCTTTCAGCTTTTATGATATTTTTAGTTTACAGAGAGTCTCTTGTTAGCAAAAATCCAGTTTAGGCGGAAAGTGTTGCGCTTTGCGCACATGCATTAAACCTCCTTTTGACAGAGAGAGGCTCAAAGCAATTTGTTGAGAGCCAAACATTCACTCATCACAGAAAATTGTCCTAACATCTTAACCCTTTGAGTGCTGGAACCGGATGTTGAAGGTTTTTGCAAACACTTTGGATCCAGATGAGACGCCACAGAACGTGGCGTCTCATCAGGATCCAAACTGTTTGCTATTCTGATAGTATTCTTTGAAAAAAATCGAAGTAAATGCTAATTTAAGAAATTCAGCAGACAACATTTTAGCAGACGACAAATTACCCAGCATGCAAAGGGTTAATTCTTTGACACAGCCTAGGTTTTTGTTGTGATGTGAAGCATGAACATTTACACAAACAAAGAGAAAATGATATGCTGGTAGTGATAAGTATGGACAAGTACAGTCATTCAGCTTCATGTCTTGTAACTACACGGATGCGCTCAACCAATAAATTAGCCCACAGTTAATTGATATCTATGTAAATCATGTAAAGCCAGTGCACATAAAAATGGATGAAGTGTTTAGATGTTGGTGTGTGCTTTCTACCTAAATGGATTAAGTGTTTAGATGTTGGTGTGTGCTTTCTACCTAAATGGATTAAGTGTTTAGATGTTGGTGTGTGCTTTCTACCTAAATGGATTAAGTGTTTAGATGTTGGTGTGTGCTTTNACAATTACACAAACAAAGAGGAAATGATAAGCAGGTATTGATAAGTATAGAAAAGTACAGTCATCCAGCTTCATATGTCTTGTAACTACACGGATGCACTCAACCAATAAATTAGCCCACAGTTAATTGATATCTATGTAAATCATGTAAAGCGAGTGCACACAAAAATGGATTAAGAGTTTAGATGTTGGTGTGTGCTTTCTACCTAAATGGATTAAGAGTTTAGATGTTGGTGTGTGCTTTCTACCTAAATGTTTCGTCAAAGTTTACATGGGGTAAACATAGTACATTAGAACAGATAATTTCAAAATCCCTGTTCTGTGTTGGTAAAAACAATAAACAGGAGTTAAAATACTGCAATTACTTCAAACTAGTAAATATTGAGAAAAAAAGGGTATACATGACTAATGGTAGAGGGGACACATTTGTAAAAGTTTCTTTCTTTGATCACTTAAACAGTGATACTTTTGTTTTGCCAACTGAGAAATTTCAGTATGTAAATATTGCATCATTTTAATTTGCATTTGTCATATGCACTGCTTTTATAACATTGCAGTCTTTGATTACTCTACATGCCTGCAGTATACAATTATGTCAACCAAAAATGCAACTCATTTTGTACCATTTATTTACTTTAACAGTATCACAGGTAAAAAACATTATATAATGAATATTTATAAATGTGTAACATTATAACCAGAAATTACACATACAATTATTCTGTCATTCAATGCATGTTAATTCTGGTGAAAAATCCAAGAATTGGCACTCAATATACAACAATGTATTATTTAATATTAAGTAGACAACGCATTGGGATGGCAAAACTACTTAACAGTAGGTTCTGAGTGTTAACATTTCTTTGCACTGGAATTGAAACATTCTATTGTCCATGTACAACCAAAGGGAAATCTGAACAGTAATATAATGATTCCCATTGTTATAGACAATGCAATAGTAAGATAAACTGTTTTGAGTTTGTTAATATGCAAAATAATGGTAACCTTTTATACCCATTCATACATACATTTCAATCCAGAAAATGCACTTGAAACAACTCACTCACTTTAAGGGAACCCCAATGCTCATCACGTTTTAATATCCAGCCCCTTGTAACGCATCTAAGTTTTCAATCTCGTCTCTCAAGTGATCGATTAAATTGTTTATTTCTGCAACACGATCTCGGTTACGTTTTACTTCCTGTTCATAATGAATCTTCTCGATCGTGGTTTTCATCCAGTTGTTGATTCTGGTGACAACATCATCCTCTTTGTTATCTATTTTTAGCAGGTGTACATCATGCGACGAGGTCACTGCATTTATTATCGTGTCTTTGTCTACAAAAAGCTGAAAATATAAGAAAATCACATGAGCTTTTTTGTCGCATTTTGTGATATAATACAATTATGCTGCATAAACACTACATTGTTATTATAATGGTGGTGTTTGAACTGTATTTTTTCTGGTTACATTTTATACAATATCTGAACAAGTTGATAACCAGTAAATAACTAAACTGAAGCTTAAATCATATTCTGATAACAATTTTTTTAAACCAAGCAATAATTTGGAACTAACGTTTCGAAGATCATCTGAAATTTCATCGTCCAGTTCATTTTTGACTACTTTCTCCAGGGTGATGATCGCGATCTCCAGCATGCGTTCATGGTGGGCGTTCTCCAGGTCACGGCACTGAGACAGATACCCTTGTACGTTCTCAATGAACGTTGAACCCATGTCTTGCAGGTTCCGCTCAAATTCTTTGATGATTTCCTGTAAAAGACAGCATAGGTGTGCCTGATGTAATCCTTGTATAGAATCAAGATACCAGGGATGTATAGAATCAAGATACCAGGGATGTATAGAATCAAGATACCAGGGATGTATAGAATCAAGATACCAGGGATGTATAGAATCAAGATACCAGGGATGTATAGAATCAAGATACCAGGGATGTATAGAATCAAGATACCAGGGATGTATAGAATCAAGATACCAGGGATGTATAGAATCAAGATACCAGGGATGTATAGAATCAAGATACCAGGGATGTATAGAATCAAGATACCAGGGATGTATAGAATCAAGATACCAGGGATGTATAGAATCAAGATACCAGGGATGTATAGAATCAAGATACCAGGGATGTATAGAATCAAGATACCAGGGATGTATTAAAGGTTTTTGTTATGATACAATTTGATTTTTTTTAGAAATTAGGAAAAGCATCTTATATACTGGTGTCTATATTCTGGAAAAAAACGGTGTAAATTTTAACAAAATTTTGATTTTGGCACAGTTTACGGCTGATTTCATTTATTATATTCAACCAGGAACCAAAAACGAGAGTGAAATACTTATTTTATTTATCTTACATTTGTTAACATTTCAAACTAAGCTTTAAATAAATAAAGTTATGATCACAGGCAAACCGCTACCTCAAACTGGTCTACCAGTTGCAGCTCGAAGGCCATTAGTTTGTCCCAGAGTTCCGTGACCTCCTTGTTATATTCCTTCACCCTTTGTTCCAGCAGACTAGCGTCAGAGACATGGTTGAGCTCTGCAAACATCTGTAACAGAATGTGAGTGGCCTCATGCAAAAATGGGTCTAATGCCATATGCTGCCAGTGTAGCTCCAGACCAGCCTGCGCATCCACGATGTCTTATCAGGAGCTACCCTGTTCGCTCTAAAGTCACACACGATTTTTTAGTCTCATTAGCGGACAGGGTCAGGAGAACGCACAGGCTGGTCCGGGGCTACACTGGCTGAATATGGCATAAGAACAATTTTGCATGACGCTGTTAGTTGAAAAGAGATTATAAATTAGCTTTCAATATTATGCGCAATGTGAGTTAAAATGCACATCATAAGTAAATAATATAGTTAATAAAACAATTATTTATCCTAGTATGAATTCAACTGTTCTTGTTGGGGATCTAAGCACTGTGATATGCTCAAAACAGTGCATGCAAGACTGATTTGATTACAACACACTAGTTACTGTTTCAACTCCATGGCTAACCTGAATCCTTAAGGAACTTAAACAAAATCCCCAAATCCTGAATAAATCATTATTACCTAAATAAGGAACGACAATCTTCAACTAGTTCATTGATAACTCGATAATAAATGTTACAGTCCCAAATCTTGTGTAGTATTGTAATTTACCCCCACCCCCCTTTCCAGAGAAGGTTTCTAACACACAATATTGAGGAACTGTCAGATAAGGGAATATTGTTTGTACCTTGTGGTAACTGCAAACAAATTAAGAGGATGTTCTAAACATAATTAAGTTAAACAAATTTAATTTAATAAATTGGATACAATGTAATTAAAGAATCATCCAGGGACACTTAAATACAAAATGCTACTGTAACACAATTTACACAACACCTATTTACCTTCTTCTTCATCTTCATGAAGTTTTCAATGTGGGCAATACCAGCATTCTTGTTTTCTGTTTTCGCCTCCATGGCACATTCCCAGAACTGGTTCACTTCATCCTGCCGTTTGTTGTTCTCTTGGAGGCCAAAGTCAAATATCTGTTTGCAGATTCCAACAAACTTCTCCCTAAATGTGACCAGTTGTTAAGGATTTTAAGGCAGTCTTAACTGAATGACAAGTGGCATGGTGAAATAGCTCATACATTTCTTTAAAAATATGCAGCCAGATGTCATAAAGATTTGGCCATGTGATTGTCACACTTGATACAGATGTTCGGGGGTTTACACTCATACAAAGCACGTAGTTGCTTTGTTCTCCTTTAAATGCTTGATTTTGATATACGATGTATGGGTCTGCTACATAAGACCATTCAGCAATATACAATTATGACATTTGATTACATTTATATCCCCAAAAAATTGTGTGCTTCCCTTACAAGTAGTCTCTGCAAGTCATCAGACCTCGGACAATACCCAAAACTGTACAAGGTCAAGTTGAAATACTCAGGAGCCTGAATTATTGAGTATCGTATGACAAAAACATTTTATGATCCATTTTTTTTTAGATGTATAATCACTTTGCACCAACCTTAATAATAATTATATTAATTGCTTTAAGATCTTTAACATACCCTCTGGTCAAAATTCATGTTCAAGTACTGCCTTGAAATTGGAATTTTTGGAAACCTGCTTTAAGGTATACATAAAAACACATGAAATGCCAAGGTTTGTTGAGAAAGGATATGTGGCCATGAGGTCATCAACTCCAGGCATCTCTTTCAGCTTCTTGCCCTCTGTGTCGTCTGCATACATTCCTTCAAACAGCTCGGGGCCATCCAGCCCATCCACATAGGCTTCCTGCCATAACAGACACATTGGAGACTAAACATGAGGACTCTGTTAACCCTTTCCCTCTCAAAAGCAAAGTGGATACGGCTATATGCAACCAGCCTATAAAACTTAAACCTAGTAAGAAAGGTCTTCAATTAAATTTGATTTTCTCAGGGACTACAAATGCTTCAAAATGCGTTTCTGAGTGGAAAATAGTTAAGAATATGGGATATGACTTTGCATACCAAGATATTGAATAATAGCCCTAAAGTGTTAAAAAGTTGTTCAGTTTTATTACTCCTTTTTTTCTCCCACTTAGGCAGGAAGTTTGGCATAATGAATTTTAATATTTTGAGGTAAATAAAGATTAAAAAATATTAACACAAAGATACACACAAAGTAAAACTGAAGCTGAAATTGGGCCCTCTCCCATATGTAACTATGTTTTGACAGCAGAAAAATGTATAGTTCAAGTACTTAATACTCCGTTTGAAATGCAGTTTTGTTGATAGTTAATGAATAATAAATCTCTAGATATTGAGTTTTTTTGCCTCTTACTGTTAAAAGAAGTTGTATTTGTATCGATTAGGAATGGAGTCATTGTTCACACAAAAACATAAATCAAAACAACAGAGGAAACATATTTTGAAGAAAGAGTTATGATCGTTGTACTTTGCACTTCATCTCAATATTCTCTATGATAACAGGTACATGAAGTTTCATTGAAATCTGTTCAATATGTAGCTGTACTCTGTTCAGAAAGACACATCGACAGCGATTGGATCATGCAATTTCAATGTATAGATTTGTTTTATATTTAATAATGAATGGGAAATTGATGCAAAATACTGTTTAAATCCCCACACAACAGTATTTTTTTAGTTTTGTTGCTTTTATTTGACAAAATATAGAGTTATTTTTATAAGGGGATCGACCTACAAGTTTTTGATGGAATATAGGTTAATCAAGCTTAGTTAATAAGAAATACAAGGATAAAGGATCTTTATTACCAGTATCGAAGCGGAAAGAAAATAGACTAGGGGCATTTACCAAAACAAATAAGGTAATCCAGTTTAAATAATAGAAAATTAAATGGAAAAGGATCTTTAAAATTGACAAAGAAAAGTTTCTTTCTGTAAGAAAATATAAGCTACAATAATTAAATGAGCCGTTTCATGCGAAAATGGGTCTCATGTCATATACAGCCAGCGTAGCTCCTGACCGGCCTGCGCATTTATGCAGTCTGGTCACGAGCTATCCTCTCCGCTAATGAGACCACAAAACCTTGCCTGACTTTTAAACGCACAGGGTAGCTCCAGTCCAGACTGCGCAAACGGCTGATCTAGAGCTACGCTGGCCTCATATGACATAAGATCCATTTTTGTACGACGCAGCTCAAATTGCGTTGTGACGGTCTCTCTTACCCTGTGCGTGGCCTCCTGCTCTGCCCTCTTGCTCTCACTCTCTCGGGCCAGCTCTGCCTGCCGCTCATTGTGCATCGTCTCCTCTATGTTCAGGTGGTACGGCTCAATGGCTGCAGTACGCTGTACATAGAGAACATACATGATATTATATGTTAAGTTTAAAAGTGTGAATAAATAACTTGAGGCTATGTTTTATTTATTTTTTTGTTTATAGGTGTGTGAGAGTTGATGGCATTCAATGCTTACTGATTGTTCATCTATGAGCCTGTAGTCGAGGAAGTTGATGGACGATATGTAGGCAATCACATAATTCTTGTAGTCCTGTCGCTCGCAGAATGGATTCCCCATCAAGTTCAATGTGCGCAGTTCCTTGAACCTCCTCAGATACAGCACCTGGTGTTACACAATAATCTTTAACAAAAACTCAAACTTTCAATGCCATGCCTGAAATACGCCCTGCATGCCACTTTTAAGAACTAGTTTCCCAACAATGCCAGCTTATTCATACCTACATAGTTTTGCCTTGAAATCTTTTATTGTCGAGTGAAGCCTTGGACAAATTTCCAGCATGAACAATTAAAAAAGCAATAACTTTGATATTATGATTTAGGCAACAGTTATGGCTTTTGTGATTTGGACATCCTATCATTGAGATCTATGAAATGTCAAGTTGATATCTCCCATAGTTTTAACCCTTTGCATGCTGGGAAATTTGTCGTCTGCTAAAATGTTGTCTGCTGAATTTCTAAAATTAACATTTTCTTATTTTTTTTCAAAGAATACTATTAGAATAGCAAACAGTTTCCTGATGATAATAAATCTCTAGATATTGAGATTGACATTATGTGGCGTCTCATCTGGATCCAAACTGTTTGCAAAGGCCTTCAAAATTCGGTTCCAGCGCTCAAAGGGTTAAAGATATACCCCATTCAAAATTTAAATGTAATATATTAACAAAGTTCAATAATTCTCAAAATAAGGATACAAGAGATCCTTCAGCGCCTCAGGCTGCACTATGTGTGGATCCGGAGTGTGTACCAGCAATCCAATCTAATTAACTTACCAGACTCAAGAAAGTAGGAATTTTTATTCTTAAAACTCTTTTTTTCCACCGGCAGGTTCGTTAACCATGAAATAAACAAGCGAATTCGTTGAATTGATATCCCCCGCCACATACACTTTGTTCAAGGATGGGTGCAAATCGGACGGATGAAAATACTGACAGACCTTGTTTAACCTTTGTTAAAGTTTTGTTATAACAATATTGAAGATAGCAACTTGATATTTGGCATGCATGTGTATCTCATGGAGCTGCACATTTTGAGAGGTGAAAGGTCAAGGTCATCCTTCAAGGTGGTCAAAGGTGAAAAAACACAATCCAAGGGAAGTAATAAGCTTTAAGGGAGATAATTTCTATACCTGCCAAATGATAAATAGATTTTTTTTTCAAAGCGGCGCAGTAGGGGGCATTGTGTTTCTGATAAACACATCTCTTGTTTCAAGATACAAAGGGCCATAACTCCGTAATCAACAGATGGTGTACAATGCCATTTGGGGCGCATCATCCTCTTATCCATATATATACTCATACCAAGTTCCAATGAAATCCGCAAAAGCACTTCCAAGATATGGCTCCGGACAGGTCTAAGCTTATATTAATAAGCATTTTTTCGAGATACAAAGGGGCATAACTCCGTTATTAACATATTGTGAACAATGCCATTTGGTGTGCATCATCCTCTTATCCATATATATACTCATACCAAGTTTCAATGAAATCTGCCAAAGCGCTTCCAAGATATGGCTCTGGACAGCTTTAAGCTTATATTAAAAAGCATTTTTTTCAAAATACAAAGGGCCATAACTCTGTTATCAACAGATGGTGTACAATGCCATTTGGCGTGCTTCATCCTCTTATCCATATATATACTCAAACCAAGTTTCAATGCAATCTGCCAAAGCACTTCCAAGATATGGCTCCTGACACAAAAAAGCCGGACGGATGGAAGGACAGACAAGGATGCCAAAACAATATCCCTTAATAAAAAACGATGTCCTAAGGGCATTATGATTAAAACTATATACCAACAAGGCTTGTCACCATAGAATGACATATGCCCCCTTTTTCCACATTTTTCTAAACCTAAACGCAAAGTGTTTTTCCACATTTTTCAAAACCTAAACGCAAAGTGTGACGGCATTTCAGACGGACAGTGCGATCACTATATGCCCACCTTCGGGGGCATAAAAATTAATACCTTTTGAAGAGGATTATCAATTGCTCTTTGAAAATTAATTATTGGTAGGGGCTAAAAATGTAGATTTATAATTATCATGATAATACTACCCGGTAGTATTATTTCTGACAAACTTTATTAAGGTCTGCTTACATTTTCTAGTTCTACAAGGTTGTTGTTTCCCAGAGAGAGCACGTGAAGCCCCATCAATGAGTCCATGTTCTCAATGCGCGAGATGCGGTTGTTGTAGAGGGTCAAGTCCTGAAGTTTGGTAAGCTTCTCCAATCCTTCTATCATTTCTATGTTGTTAAAGGAGAGATCTGAAAAGTGTTTATCAAATCTCCAATAGACAGTATGTCACACAAATGCTTTCATTTGATCAGTTATCAGTTTGTATATACACATGTGTGTCTTTTTTTTTGGGGGGGGGGGGNGGGGCTTTTTGTTATTTAGCAAATTATATATGGAATGATAATTCAAAATAGTTATAATTGTATGCTTAACCAAATGCTTGGTACACTTTTGATGAAAAGAAATATAGTACCTCACATAAATTTGTCCTTTATATCCTTTATCTATACATGTATGACTGTTTTAGGTCCTTGAACTATGATGGAGGATATCATGAGTATGTGGACCCATCACTATTTTCTTATAATTTCTTTGCATGCAAAATATTGACATATGACGTCATTGCCTTGGTAACACAGCTTATTTTCACTGTAAGGGTAGGGCTTTTTGTAATTTGATGGCGATTGCTTAAAACTGACAAACTTATTTGTAATCAATTATTATTTAAACAAATTTTTAAATATAACATTTTATATGAAACATACACATGTATTTCAAAATTTCAAAATGTGAATAAGTTCTGGATTATAACTTTACTGAGATTTTTCGTTCATTATACACTTGTTTATTCACACCATAAAAATTTTGGGTACAAAATAAGAAATAGTAAATTACACTTTGGACCCAATGACATAATAGTGACCAACCTTCATTTTTGATCCTTATACAATATGGGACTACCTGGTTGATTCCTTTTTTTGTCATAGGACCCTCAGTCAGGTTTTCTATTTTTTTCTTAATTAGTGTCAATAGATTCAATACTTAGTACAAAACAAAAAGTCAATGTTACTAGCCAGAATGCCAGATATTTTTTACAGTAAAAAACACTTAAGTACTATATATTTGTGCATTTTTTGGAACATTACAACTTCTCTGAAAAGAAACAATAACATTCTTTTATCAAAGGGACTAGAAGCTTACCTAACCACACAAGATTGACCAGTTCATCGAGACCCTTAATTTTTTCTATGATGTTGTTATCCAGCTGAAGTTTGGTGAGATTCTCAAAACTCCACAGATTGTCAATCTCCAGGATATCTACAATTCAATTTTATTAAAACAATTATTGTAACATTAATTTACAGATACCAAACACAAATCAAATGGAATGCATTTGTTTCAATGGCTTATTTATAAGCTTAATACTGCTGCCAGCTATAAACAGTAATGCCATAAACATAGATATGAATAGCGCTTTGAGAAAATGGAGTTAAATGCATGTGCTTAAAGTGTTGTATCAGATGAGCCTGTGGCAGTGCAGACCACACAGGCTAATCAGGGATGACACTTTCGGATTAAACTGGATTTGTGTCAAGATTTGTCACGAAAAATACAATAACATACGGAAAGTGTCGTTCCTGATTAGCCTGTGCAGTCCACACAGGCTAATCAGGAACAACACTTTCGTTCAATGTGGTAAAGCTTTCACACCCAATAGTTTACAAATTACTGGTACTGCGAGTTCACTGACACTACTCTCCTATCAGAACACGCATTAGAAATTTAAAATTGGTTATCAAATATATAATAAATTATTACTTAAAAATTCTAATCTTAAGGAGGTAACATCTGCAAAGTCCATTCCTTCAGCCTTTGCAATCTTTCCTGCTTCATCCTTTGGTCCCTGTTCTTCAACAGCTTTTTGAAGCATGTCCTCGTCAATAACTGACGGCTCCACTGTGTCGTAAAGCCGACTCATGGTTAATTATTTCTTGTATTACTGAAAAAAAGTAAATTATCATTGGGCCATTCCCAATACTGAATTGAAGTAAAATAATAATCAGAAGTTTATGCAGGCAGGCAAATATGGAAACTTTAGCAGGGCTCAAAATTATCTTTTAGAGCCAATTGTCAGTAGGACTAGTGCCATTTAATTTCACTCGTCCCAAACAAAAAGTCACTTGTGATAACCTTTAAATGTAACTTTATATAATATGTCAGTTTTCAGTCAGTTTACAACACATATATAGGAGCATAGCACAACTAATAGAGTGTCTCCCTATTTTTACTCTAAATCTTTCAGTATAATTTACACAAACTGACTGAAATTGTTAACTATCATTTGTTTGTATAATAGATCACACTAATGTTACAATGGCTATAGTAGCAAAAATTGTTTAACAGCAAATTATTGCGTATAACAAATACTACAATTTATAAACAAACAACCGACTTAAACTTCTGAATGAGTGTGAACTGTTAATAATGTATAAAAAATGATGTGAATAAACAAGATAATAAGTGATAGTGATGTTAAATATAATATTCCCCAAATTAGCAAATTGCAACACATACAAAATTTGGCTCAAGCAATTTCAATATGGCTATAAAGTTTTCTTCATACAACCCTGTAATACCCTGTAATACTGATAAACTGTGTAGAATTTCTGTGTTCTACCCTAAATTTGGCTTAAGAAAATGTTGAGCCAGTGGGAGCCCTGATATAGGGAAACTAATCGCAACAGCCATAAACCATCATAATTGTAAATAAATGGCATCCCTTTGAATTTTAGGAAAATGAGATACACAAGTTTTAAAAGCTGCCATTGGTTTGTTAATTTCCGCCTCACATTTTCTCTTGTCTAGATAGTAACTAATGGGTACTCTTTGATTGGCTAGTAATAGGCTTTTTTATATCTTGGCATTTCATGCATTTTCTTAAAATGCAATTCATCTTTTAAAACAATGTCAACAATAATTACTTAGCAAGTGAGCTAGTTAATTGTGTAGCATGCACAATATGAAGCAGCAAACAAATTATATATCATTTGGATGTAAATTCTGTAGTTTTTAGTATGTCACTGTTATATATGTTGCTGCATGGTTGTTTTCTGGTCTTTTCATGCTTGGGTATGAATAGCTATTAATTGTGTGTTCTTCATTTTTTATTGATTGTACAGTGATTTTCCCACATGGCCATTTCCCTCAGAACACATGTCTGAATCGTTAAGGGGGATAGTGCGTGATACAGGAGTTTTTCCATTAATTTCCAGAGAATCGCCTGGGTTATTAAGTGCCTTATGACTAGAAGTTAGTACACTGTAATTATTGTCTCATGCAAACTTTTGAGTTTGTAAGTTAGGGTTGACAACGGTTAAGCTATCAAACGTAACTTCAACAGTTCCCGACCTAATTAAGTTCATGCGCAAATGTGTTACCACTTTACCATGGATATGCACAAACTGGTAAATTGAAAGCAAAATTGACCATTTCACTCTTATAAAAAATTGTAAAAGGGAAAGCTGTTATTGAATATGAATATAAACATGATGAATTTGACATCAAAATAGTCTTGTCTCCTTTGCTCCTAAACAATTAAATTGAAGTTCATCACGCAATTTATCACCCAAGAAAATGATAAATTGACGTTAACTTTCAAATGTGACCAAAGTAATTATGTATGATATCATCTACATAAGAAATGTCTTTACGAGACAATGAATATATACCTAAATGGATATTGTTTACGTTCCAAATGATGCAGGTTAATCAAAGATGGTTGCTGTTGCTCAGGCAATGTAAACTTCCGGTTTCATTTTGCAATTGTTTCGAAATATTAAATTTATTTAAAATATTTGTATAGTTTATAAAAAAAAATCTCCATATTTTCCAAAATGCATATTTAGCGCCTCGATATCAGTTAATGCCAGACTTTAACAAAAAAAAAAAGAGAAAGAAATCAAGACAGGTGCCCGTGACGTCTTATAAAAAAATGGCTGCTCTTTTCGGACACGGGAATCCTCTCTCGACTGCGGTCGGGCAGATGATAGGTAAAACTGGATGTCAAATCTTCAAAAATGACTGGGCACGTTTAAAAATATATTTAAGTGTTTTGTATAAAATTTCACAGAAAACAGATATCGATTCACTTCCGTTTAAACCACCTGTCAAAAATGAAAACAATAACAACATTTCCATTGATGATTCAGAATCATAAGTTGAAAAAAATAAATACAAAAAGCAACATTGAAATATTGAAAAGATATGAATGTTGAATTTGTCACTTGAATTGCCATTGGTTATTGATGAATGTTGCTGTTAAATGTCTTCTTAATAGCAAGCTCGCAATACAACATTTTCATTGATGTTGATTTACGAGGATTGTAGCCTGCAACCCGATAGAGTTGCAGTTCTTAAGTAATATTCGTTTGCATCTAGAAACCATCTTCATATATCAGATAAATAATTTAAAAGACAAATATATCTGAATTAACTTCATTGGATAATTGCCTTTATATGACGAAAATCCTTCAATTTTAACTGCAGTTGCAACAAAAACAACAACGCTGTCCGCCTTTGTTGTTTATTTTTTTCGTCCGGTCAAGTCAAGTAAATTTTATTTAAAGTCTGCAAGAGTACATAACATATAACATAAGCTATAATTAGCTTTAAAACCGACATTATTAACAAATGTATAATAATAACATATTCAAGGCAGCTCGATTATAATCACCCGGTTGATTCGCGGTAAATAAGTTAAACATTTGGGACCCATTTACAAAATTCAACTTGTAAACATATGAAATCAACTGGTTTCCATATGAGCTGGATCCATGTGGGTTGCATATGGACAGCCATTTTACTCTATAGGTAGTCGGCAAAATAACAGTTTTAGAGCATAGGCCATTCAGCCCTATAACCTTATAATATTACATTTTTTTCTCCATATAAGACAGACACAGCAAAACCCGTAGTAGAGTCAGACATGTCCCTAAAAAACTCAAAAAAAGTCTGACTGTTACTTGCAGACCATGGTCTTTCTGTCTTCATTTTCACACAAAAAATGCAAACATTATGAAGAGTATATACAAGAGCGAAATTGTGGTCTTTAACTGCTGGATAAATTTGATGACATCAATTGCATATCTCCCTTTGAGGACTATTAGTTTCCCATGATTTAGGCATTCTCATTTGCTTGCTTTAATTAGCGATCAGCATCATATTTTTCTGACATGTCATTGTATTTTTTATTTAATTGATTAAGTAAGGAAAGGCGCAAATGTTGCTTATTTTAGATAAGGTTTTTTCCCAATAGAATGTTCTCAATTTTTTGGTGACCAGTGACAAGCTGTCATAAATGAGAACAATAGACGAAATTCAATGCATTTTATTCCTCTATGTCTATTGTGTAAAGGACCTGCATATCTTTATTCATTCTAATTACATACAATATTCTCTAGCATATTGAACTCTCGTCCACCATCTTTTGTTCAATGAAAAATTCCATTAATTAATAATCACATTTTGCAAACTCTGTTACACTGTCAAATATGAATGTGTTTATTTTAAAATGATCATGAAATACAAACAATTAAAATATAGTTTCATAACCGAATGCAGTTCCTCTCCTGTGTTAATTTTCGTTGTTAACACAAATGTGACAAATTGTCTGACATATTATATCGGGCACATTGTCTGACAGATTCTGTTAGACACATTGTCTGACAATGTTATGGCAAGTTCCGCGTCCTCTGTAAGATGCAGAATCAATTGAAAAACTAGATCTTCAGACATTGCAACATCTTCACCATCGTCTTCTGAATCAGGGTTCTCCTGAATATAAATTATTTAATTACAGAAATTGTTCTTACTATGAATCTTAATAAGGTATTAAGATCTGACTTGGAGGAAACTAAAACTCTTGCACCCATATTTTTAGAGTTATTGCCTTTTGAATATTTCTGTATTGAACTTTAGTCTGGAGAATATCTGGAAAACTATAAGAGGTACAGGTTTTTTTTTCCACTTTTTGAGAAGATAGCCCATGGCTTTGGAATTGGGAATTTTATCGGCGTTTTCAAGAAATTGGGAAAATAAATTCAGGATTGAAATTGTTTCGTGCAAAAGTCTACTGAATTGGGGAAAACTAGTTTGATATAAGTCTTAATAATAATTCAAATTAACAGAATAAAATCATATAAATCCTTATTATAAACTTTTTTAGATGTCATTGAAATAAAATTGAGATAAAATTATCATTTGACACTTAAAAAAAAAAAAAAAAAAAAAAAATTTTTTTTTTTTGGAAATATGGGAATTTTTTATCAAATTTTGGGAAAAAAGTATACTTTTTGCCATTGGGAACATAGCCGTTATTCGGCTATAAAATCAGGCCAAAAAAACCCTGAGGTATCAACTTGAAACATAATAGGTATTAAACGTAAGTAGATCTCATGAAAGGGATGTGAAGTCCTCAAGAGCCATAACCAAAGCATATCTTTGCATTTAAATTTTGTCTGGAGCATATTAGTAGAATTGTCAACTTGAACTTAATATGTAGGTAGCCCTTCATGATGAGGGGATTTGCAGTGCATAAGAACAATCACTCCTGCTTTCATTATTTCACAGTTATTGCTCTTGTGAATTTTCATGCTGAATTTTTTGTTCAGAGCCTATCTCTATAATATGAGGTATCACGATGAAACTTTGTAGGTAGGAATTGTTTGTCATTTAATACATTATTGTTACATGTGCTTTGGAAGTCTTTATTGACTTTAATTCAATAAATATGATTTGAAATTGTGATATACCGCAAACTATTTCGTTGAATCAATCCAGGGAAACTAATTTAGGATTTAATACTAAGATGGAATAGTCGTGATAATTTGTGTAGATATCATATTGATGAATCATCTACCAATATATAACTTATGAGTCAATGTTAAATTAAAAAAAAAAATGACTATATTCCATTCAGATTTCAATATAAACATATTTTGTCATGCTTTATGATGTAAATAAAAAAAAACTATTATTTACTTTAAATAATTAATAATTATGTTTTGTTCTTGTTTTTTTTTAATAGAAAAAAAACAAGCTTAATAAACTCACTGAGTTACCTTTGACATAAACCACAAACAAACATTATTTGTACGTATTTAATAAAACACGTAGGAACTTTTAATTAACAACCATAATTTAGCTTTTCGTTACTTCTCTCATGGTAATTTAATTTCAATTTATGCAGTAATAGTGAGTGTGTGTTTTTTTTGTTTTATATAATACTATATATAGTCTACATAACACATGTGTTGTGCAAGATTATCAACTTGATATTGGTTTTGTTTGCTTGTTCCTGTTACACTATAATAATCAAGTTGATCAATCTGTATGCCCACCATAAGGCTATTACATGATGTTATATCATGATGCCGGTCAGGTATGAAAGGCCTATACAAGTTAGTGAAAAGATTCAATAGTTGATAATGATACTTTTGTCCTGTTGTTTCATTAACTGGTATTTGCTGACTTAATACATGACTGTTAGGTGCTCTGGAAAAAAATAAAATAATTTATAACATGATTTCATATCAAGAACTTGAAACGTTTGTCAAAGTATTTTATACGTGCATGATTTATATTGTAATTTTTAATGTGGAATATAATAATATTGAATAAGAGCCACTTAAAATGTGCACAAATATATAGAGAAATTAAATTTAAAGTGCGAAATATTTTTAATGTTAAAAAGGACAGATATATAAAATCCACAGATATACAGTTATACATGTAAATGTGTGTGTAAGATATATAAACAATTGAATCATTAGTGAGATATATTTGGATCCATGAGATAAATGAGACATAAGTTTAGGATATATTCACAGGGATATAAACTGAACAGTTTGACTAGAGGTGGCAACAAAGTGACACATGTTCTTTCAGAATTAGGAGAGACTATATGAATTTCTCTAAAAATCTTCATGTTTGTGTATATGAGTAACACATCTTGGTAAGATCTGTTAGTGTTTAGTCATCGTAATGGTGAAGTCAGTGACCCAGTTTCTGCTGTGTGTGCTTGTAGAGCGGGCCACAGATGGCAGCCAGCCCTCGGAGAACTGGGCTCTGTACATGGAGGTGTGCGACCGCGTCAACGAAACAGAGGAGGGGTATGTGCCTGTCTTCATTGCTGCTGTGTTTTGCTGATTTAGCCAATGATTTATTTTGTAAACTTCACTTGGTCAATATATTATTAATTTATTATGGTACATGCTTTAATGGATAAACATTTTCCAGGTTCTGTCAAAGTTCAATTATCCTTTAAATTTGGAACTGGATTCATGAAGATAAGTCCATTTAATTTTTTTATAAAAAAAAAATGTTAATCTACTCCCCGTACTTATTTCAGACCTAAAGATGCAGCTAAAGCTATCAGAAAGAGGTTGAATCAAAACATGGGTAAAAACCACACAGCAGTTCTCTACACTCTCACAGTAAGTATAAACATGTTCATTGAATCTCTGTGATTTTCTGTCAGACTACTGACAAAGCCAGCAAAAGTAAATGAATGAAATCTAGGAAGATGAGTTAACGGACCTACATGGCTTTGGTAGTTAAAATGTCTTAAAGTCATTTAGACAATGTGCAGGATGCATGAGTAAAGCACGCCTTATCAAGGTCAAGGTTATACTTTAAGGTCAAAAGTTTTAGCCTCTATTTTTTATGTCCTGTCCATATCTCCAATACCAATTGAAGGATTTTCATGAAACTTGGCTGAAATGTTAAGGTCATTGAGACGATGTGCAAATATTACAAGTCAGTCTGTACACTAAACATGAAGGGCATACTTGAAAGTAAAAAGTTTGAGCCTCTGTTTTTGTGTCCAGTCCATATCTTATTTAATAATTGAAGAATTGTTATGGCACTTTGTTCCAATGTTTAAATTATTGAGTCATGCTGGCTCAAGGTCATGTTCATACTTTAAAGTCAAAAGTTTGATCCTTTTTTGTGTCAGATCCATATCTCTTTTACCCATTAAAGGATTTTCATCTAACTTAGCCACAAAGGTAAGGTCATTGGGACAATGTGCAGATCACATAAGTCAGTCACGCTGGTTCAAAATAAATGTCACCACATTAAGTAAAAAACAAAATGATGGGGGATATAGCTGTCTCTTAGACTGCTTTGTTTTCTGGCAAAAACTTGAGACGGTTTGAATAAAGTGCTGGAAAGTTTATTATTTATTTGAAATGCTACATAAGAATGAAATTGCATCTTTGATTTTATTAATAAATAAGACATTACAACGTTGAAAGCATTAACAATGTTTCATTAATTTCACTTAACAAAATCAATATTATTTAATATAATTAAAAAAAATTCTTTGCATCTAACATTCCTACCAATGTAAATTGAAGCATACTGTTTATCAGCTGTCTCTTATCTTTCCTAGTGTTTGGAAACCTGTGTGAAGAACTGTGGAAAAAGATTCCATGTGTTTGTGGCAACAAAAGATTTCCTCAATGATCTTGTGAAAGTGATTGGCCCCAAGTATGACCCACCTCAGGCATTGCAGGAGAAAGTTTTGAGCATGATACAGGTACACGTAGGGACTATTTTGTTGTGTTATTAGGCAATACCAAGAAATTATTTTTATTGTTTGCCTTAAATTTGTTGTGCTGGAAGATCTGTGAGATAATATATTTATTACTGGGACTCGAACCCGGGACAGGGCGAGTGCTCTCCCGACTGAGCTAACCGGGCCGCCACACATCTTTTCACCAATCCTGCTTAAGTTGGGTACTGTGACATTTACATATCAATTTTCTGCCACCAAAAGACATTGTATTAAAGAAAAAATGTCATAAACCATATTTGACACTGATGGTTTCTGTTTCCTTATCATGGTACATGTATTAGCTTAACTATTTTTATAGTATTAGAAACTTATGACCATCTATAGCACTTACTGTTAACTTGGCATAAAATAGTTTGTGATTCTTTTTGAGCTCAACTATTCACCCACTTGTCCAAATCTGTGTTATGCTCCGATTAAGATAAATGTGCAACATCTCCATATCACCTTTTCCACTTAAGGTATTTATTTGATACTTCATTGTGTGAGATCACTGACCAAGTTCCATAACTCTGACCTGCAATTAAGCATAATTATGCCCCTTTTTGTACTAAGATAATTTCTGGTTAACTTGTTCTTGCAATTTTCTATACTTCTGTACGTAAACTATGATATTGAAATAAAACTTTACATATGTATTAAAGGTCTTTATGAACATTCACTTGCCAAGACCTAGAACTGTGACCAGCTTTTTAGCAGGGTTATGCCCCCTTTTGTCTTTAAAAAAAAGTCCAGTTAAAGTTTGCATACAAGTTGAAGTTTCAGGTTAAAGTTCAAATGCAATTAGTACATATGTCTGTAACTACAACAGATATTCGATTGAAACTTCACACATTTTTTTGGATCATCATGCAAGGTCACTGACCAAGGCCCTAAACTCAGACCTGCAATTTAGCAGAATTATGCCTTGTATTGTACTTTTTGTAATGTTTTCGTGCTACAACTCCTATCTCTAGCTGACATGTAGACATAGCATGGGGTTGCATTTTTGGCCAGTATGGTCAAAGTCAAGGTCAGTTTAGCTTAGTAATAATAGGCTCAATAACTGTAAACTGGGTTTTCGTCAAGAAGAGTATAAAAACAACAACAATAAAAGTGAATGGTGTTGTCCCTGATTAGCCTGTGTTGACTGCACAGGCTAATCTGGGACAAAACTTTACACACATGCATTAAACCCCATTTTCTCAGAGTGCGTCTCATTTATTGTATCTTTCAGACGTGGGCCGATGCTTTCCGAGGGGCCCCAGACCTGAAGGAAGTGGAGAAGATCTATCAGGAGTTGAAATCCAAGGGCATAGAGTTCCCAATGACAGACCTCGACCATATGGCCCCCATACACACACCAGCACGGGTAGGTGTCATGGGGATCTGAGGATCAGAACTCTTACTCACAATTACACATTTTAGTTATCAAAGAATTTCAATGTCGTTATGTATTAGTTTGAAAAGTCAATTTGAAAAGGTAAATTGTTGATAATTTTCGAAACATGAATCAAGAAAATAAACGTATTAAATCTTGTAAGGTTCCCTTGGAAACGATCAGTTGAATGAATTATATTGTGCATATCTACTGTTAAGTCAATGTAGCTGGTAGTTCTTGCAGTATAACCTGCAGTTATTTTCCTGCAAACATGTTGAATACAAAGTACCAGATTATTTTAGTCTATATTGTGTAAAACTGTTTATGTTCACTTGTAAAGGTTATGGTCACATTGTGCCACCAGTGTATTAAGATGAGCCTCCCTCTGTGAAAACGGGATTTAGTGCATCAGCAAAAAGTGTCGTCCCAGATTAGCCTGTGTAGTCTGCACAGGCTAATCAGGGACGACACTTTCTGCCTAAACTAGATTTTCGCTAAGAAGAGACTTTCTTTATACGTAAAATATAGTGATGGCAAAATTATTCGAATATTCAATTGAATGGTCAATATTCGAATAACAGAATTGATATTCGCATCTTCGCATTTTTTTTCAAACGTTCAATTAAGCGGAAAGTGTCATCCCTGATTGGCATGTGTGGACAGGCTAATCTGGGACAACACTTTACGCACATGCATTAAGCACCATTTTCTCAGAGCAAGGCTCAGATGTAGTGTGTCTGTATGAATTGTAGACACATGGAGGCTCGGACCCTGAACCTCAAGTACGGCCCAAACCCATCACCACCAGCAGAGCCGTAAGTTTGCACCTCTCTCAATGAGCATCTTAATATCAAGGAGTGTGCTTTGTCCTTTTTTCATTTCCTCAGTTTGAAAGCTTTATTTTACCTGCAAATTGGGCTTTAATTATCATGATATTTTAAATATGGATTGTACAAGGAATATGTTTAGTTTGGTATCTGAAGAAGTGATATCATTATTATAATTATATCACTTCTTCTGACACCAAACAAAACATATAACTGTTCATTATAATATTCAAATAAGGTATCTTATATGTGATTGCTGTTAAAGTATATTTATTTGTCACTTGCAGGTATGCTCATAAAGTTGTATCTTCTGTTATAGTTTTGTTTAAGATTGGAATTTCTATGTAATTGAACATGAATGTTGTATTTACAATAATGTTACCATTTAATTACCTTTGTTGGAATAATTATACACATGTAAGTTTTTCTCACAGTTTTATTTAATTTTAAACTATTTATATGCCATTGATATTGTGCGTTTATTATGGCGGCACATACTTATAATCTAGTGCCCCTGTTTTCACCCAGTCAGCATATGTAGTTGAAGAAGAGGAGTATGACATGTTTGAGGTTATTTATTTTGTTTCACCCACCTTTGTATCATCTTTTGTGCAACATTTGCTGGTATATCTGGTGTTACTGTTCTGTTGGTCCAGAGTTTATAAGAGGACGACCAAGTTATACAGATCTTTATCGTGGCTACACAGTAATTTTGTAATTATACCCCCATTACCATTGGTAATGGGGGCTATATAGGAGTCACTTTGTCGGTCGGTCTGTCTGTCTGTCCCGAAATGAGCTTGTCCGGGCCATTACTATGTCGTTCATTGTGCGATTTTAAAATCATTTGGCACATTTGTTCACCATGATTTGACGGTGTGTCGCGCGAAAGAATTACGTCAATATCTCCAAGGTCAAGGTCACACTTTGAGGTCAAAGGTAAAAAATGGCCATAAATGAGCTTGTCCGGGCCATAACTCTGTTGTTCATTGAGAGATTTCAAAATCATTTGGCACATTTGTTCGCCATCATTCGACGGTGTGTCGTGCGAAAGAAGTACGTTGATATCTCCTAGTGTTTTTCCCAGGAGGGCATAGGGGCATGGTGGAGTAAATTAAAAAAAGGGCATTTTAACGCATGGTTTAGGCAAAAGGGGCAGTTATACGTGTGGTGCCTTTTTTGCTATGAAAATACTGTTATAGATTATTACTTATCAATTATAATGGCTATGGGTATACTTGTATACGTTATTATTACTGTTGAAGGATGCATTTCTTACTTGCTTGCATTTTTTTACACATAATCATGGGTGAAACAATGAAGACAACATGTTGCAGACGCTTATTTTGCGGACAAGTTAGGTCATAAGGCAATAAAGATGTTATTAATAAGGGCGCGTGGCGTTTTTTGCCTTTGAAAAAGGCAGAGTGGCGCTTTGGGAGGGCGGCGTGGCGCAGCGCCACGCTAAAATGGCCTGGGAAAATCACTATCTCCAAGGTCAAGGTCACACTTTGAGGTCAAAGGTCAAAAATGGCCATAAATGACCTTGTCCGGGCCATAACTCTCTTGTTCATTGAGAGATTTCAAAATCATTTGGCACATTTGTTCACCATCATTGGACGGTGTGTCGTGCGAAAGAAGTACGTCGATATCTCCAAGGTCAAGGTCACACTTTGAGGTCAAAGGTAAAAAATGGCCATAAATGAGCTTGTCCGGGCCATAACTATGTCGTTCATCAAGGGATTTTGAAATCATTTGGCACATATGTTCACCATCATTGGACGGTGTGTCGCGCGAAAGAATTACGTCAATATCTCCAAGGTCAAGGTCACACTTTGAGGTCAAAGGTAAAAAATGGCCATAAATGAGCTTGTCCGGGCCATAACTATGTCGTTCAT
>VMBQ01001248.1:87050-104895 GCA_007657795.1 Dreissena rostriformis
ATGTAGCGGATCCGTGGTCTAGTGGTAACACACTGGCTTCACAATCCAGAGATCGCTGGTTCGATCCCCCGCTGCACCTAACCTACTAACTCGTCTTTCGCATGAGACGTTAAACCGAGGTGCAGTGTACTAGGTGCTATACACCGGGCACTAAAAAGACCCAGGGTCACCTCTGGAACGGGGTGTCTCCTGTATCTTGCACTATCCCCCGTAACCAACTAAGACGTCTTTCTGGGGGCGATGGCCATATGGGAGACAATCCCGGTGCACTCGATAAAAATGAAGACACACACTAAGTTCAGTTTGATATTATGGTGATGATCATATCGATTAGGTATGAAATGTACACTGATGATATGAGAAAATTATTGATAAAATTGTTGAAACTGTGAAGAAAAAGCAATGGGGAAATTGTTTAGCAAAAGTGATAACAAAAAACAGTCCCGTGTAACCGAACAGGACAAGGCGGTTTTAGTAAGTTCATTTCGTATCAAAATAATGAATTAGTCGACAAGAATACATTCATTCATAAACGTAGATGTACAATATACAACAAATTTGTGAAGTCAATCCCAATCGCGAAAATGTACGATAAACAATAAATTGCATACATTCGGACACTCGGGTTCGGATGAAGTACATTTTTGCAGCCTGATATTTTACAAATATGTTTAAATGACAAATATTTGTTATTTATTTCACATAAATATACATGCAGAAGGCAATTAGAATAGCAATTGATTTCAGAGATGTTTTATTATGTTTTCTTCATTTGTTTATTTGCAAAGATTTTGTGTTTCAAAATGAAAGGGTATGTTTTTAGATACGGTTTTGTTTAAACCTATTTATCTCAGCTTGATTGCATAGAAAGCCTAAGGCTTATTTGAAACGCTCTTAAGTCTGTTTCCTGGGACTAGAACCAGTACTTGGTGTCTACAGGGGAGATCTGAAGAAAGCAATGGGGATCGAACCCGTGACCTCCCGATCGCTAGGCGGACACCATATCCACTACGCCATGGCGACCTAAGATACGGTTTCTTGATCAAATTATTTTGACAAGTACTTGTTTGTACCGGTCATTTTATGCATGTGGCATATTTTCTGTATAACATGTGTTATATATTTTTATACCACATGTATTTTCATTTCAAACATTGTTTCTATTGTTTATAAAACTAGTTTCACTTTGTAAATTTAGAGAATTGATTGGAGCTACTAATAAAAGTTGCGGTAAAATAATGTGATCAGATCAAAAAAGGGCATGATGGGACCTCAGGGCAGCAGTGTGATTTTAAAGTTCCATTTAGGCCCGGCTAAAGCACTGGGATACTTATTTGTTTGTATGTTGTATTTATATTAAAACAACTTATCATGTAAAATGTAATAATTTGATCTAAAAACAAAGCATACTTTACATTTGAAATCTTTTCTTTTTCAGGAATTAAAAAACCAACGAGATAAACTGAAGCAGTTGCAGAAGAAAATCAGTTTGCAAATTGGAAAGGACAGGGAGGCTGCCCGGCAGTACCTCAAGGATGGAAAGAAAGAGTAAAGCTCACTTAACATAACAATATGCCTGTATTTGACTATTTCATGCTACAGAATTCAAAATATGATTGCATTACTGCTAATGGCAGCATTAATCTGAGAATTGACATCTTGCCAACTGTCAATCAAATCCTTATCTAAATATCGATCGACCAATCAGCCATCGATTACTCGAGCGCTTTAGTTACCAACGAGCTGTCCACCATTTTCAAGACACGCTGAATCTAGATAATTCACATTTTTCAACGAGTTTCTTTTGTTTTCCTCTTTAAAAACAAAGATTAAATATAGTTAAAGTTAAACGGTGTCAACTGGGATTGTGTAACTCGGGCAATCAATATCCAGAAAGATTAGTTGGTGACATTGCATTTATACCGTTTCCAAAGCCGAAAAAGGATTTCGAGAAGTGTTAGAGATGGATAAATGCATGCGATCGTACCCACGAAAAACTGAAAGTCAACACAGTTGTCAACGACAAATGAAATATGCTATTATCGAATATATTAGCAGATTTAAATAGTTTATGTTATCAATCTGATCATCACATAATATTTGGTGTTTTTTTAATAGTTTTATCAGTTATTAGGTGATTAATAGAAGCAAGGTTCATCTGCATAACTTTAAGAATAATAAAACTCAGCATGAAGCCTAATTCGTGCTGTAATTTGATACTCTTAAAGTAATGCACCTGATTGTCATTATACATGTTATTAGAAGGTGACACGTGATATCTTATCTTAATACCGGTATCTACACATGTGCAGACATGTGGTGTCACCAATTAACGCTTTAAATCCACACTTGGAGATCGAATACCTAGTTCTCATTTTTTCCAACAAGTTTTGTTTATTTTGCTAAAAAAAAAAAAGGAAATTAAATATGGTAAAATGGTGTAAATAGGGTGTATGTAACTCGGACATTAGGTATCCAGAAAGATAAGTTAGATGAATTAAATGTATACCATTTCCAACGCAGAAATGTGGTCTTGACAAGTGGAAGCTTCAATGTGTAGAATAACCGAGACCCCCTTATAGAATATTAATTTATTTCAAAAACTGGAAATGTCATATAAGCATTATTAAGTATGTATTATATCACGTGTGTGTGTGTGTGTAAAATAATAGGAAATATTGGTACCCACTTTGGTAACTTAACGAAATCCCCGTTATAAATCGTGTTTGTTTGTGTCAGAAACAAGTAAATAGATGATGTTCTCTATAAACTAATATTTTTTGCATTTGCGGAATAAATAAATGACACAAACCCCTTTAAGAAATGTTATATGGTGTGAAAAAGTCCATAAAAATCATCCGGAATATCGTGCAATCTATAGGCAATCTAAAGGCAAAGAAGCCACTTTGGTGTTGGCTTGTCTAGGTTTGCTAACCACTTAGCCACGTGATTAAGTGGGCGGAGCGATCATCGTCCAGGCGAGATGTCAATTGTTTTAATGGGATGTTTTTCACAGATTTGGGTGTATTTTGAAGTATCAGTATGCCATTTTTTTTTTCAAAAATTATCAATTCAAACTTGACAGATTTATGCCAAGGAACTTGAAAAAAAAATGGAAAAAGATAAGTATAACAACCAGAAAAAACTGTGCTTGAAATGAAGAGGCATTCAAAAAAAGGAAGAGAAGCATTCACAATTATTACTGGTATATTGATTAGCATTTCACATGATAACCATTAGCAAAACAGCATTTATAGTATTTCTATGTCTATAGTGTCATTTTGCTGCTTTATAGAATACAATGTACACTCTTTTTTATTTTTAAAATCTAAATTCTTTAAATTTTGTCGTATGTAAATTTGTCAATCTTTGAACAGGTAATTTTAATGCATGAATATATAAAATCAAAGTTCTCTTAAATTACTATGTTTTCCATGCTGCAACTGAATAAAATCTATGCTTATTCAAAAAATAATTGACCGGTAAGTGTAAGTTATTGCAGTAATGAGTTACCAATGGTTTGGCTTGCTATCCAAGCAATTGGGCTGTCAGCTACACTTAAAAGCACAAGCTGTAAAGTACCTAGTTCCAGGTTTTGTTTTGCTATTACCGGTATGTACTGTAAATGGTCTCTTGTATGGCTTTATAACGACATTTTCACAGGTTTCAGGTTTTCTCTTATTTCAGAAAAGCAAAGCTGTTGCTACGAAAGAAGAAATTTGGTGAAACTCAGATTGAAAAAATGGATGGTCAGCTAGAAAACATTGAAAGAATGGTTTGTAAATGTCTTATGCCTTTTAAATGAAAACAGTTGTTATATTTTCTAGACTCTGCTTAATATAACCAACTGTTGTCTAAAAACAATTCATGTTCAAATATAATTATGTCTTTGAAAAAAAAGTATTCATTTGTCATTTTGCCTTTTATATATGAAATAGTTATGCTTGAATCAATAATATCATACTTTCACTTTTCCGAGCTCACACCCCTGATGTATAAGTTCAATTTTAAACACACAGTAATTACACATAAAGGTATTGTGTATGTGGTAGAGCCCTCCTTACTTGCTTGTTTCTCTTTGTAGGTCCATGACTTGGAGTTTGCTCAGATTGAGGCGGAGGTAGTGAAGGGGCTCCAGAAAGGAAATGAGTCTTTGAAGGCTCTTCACAAGGTAACACGGTCTTGTTGTCATCTAGTGTGGGCTAACATCAGTCATGTGTATCTTAGTCAAGTCAAGTTTGGGTCTCACTGCAGTGTAGCGTAATCATTACTGTTTTCCAGTTTGGGTCTCACTGTAGTCTAGTGTGGGTGTCACTGTACCTGTTTATTTGTCATAACTTGAATGTTTATGTGCACAAAAAACATTTTAGCATATTTTTGTTGTGGTCAATATACATGGTCTTTTGAATGCATGTATATAAGTAAGCACATGTGTTAACTAAAAATTGCAGCTTGATATTTTACAAATGTTTTTTACTGACACCTGGGAGAGCATGCCCACGAACCCCCTAGCATGTCATGCGTATGTCAAATATGCCATAGGAGAACACCCATGCGTGTGTTCATAAACTGATTATATTTACATTACATGTATTGATATTTTAATTCCATGAAAAGAATAAAAAAACACATGTACCAGAACATCATACATCAAGTACTCGTGTGTTTTGTTATGAAATGTATAGACAACTTATTATGATGTGAGTGCACTGCAATCAGACTGACTAATCACCAGTTGTGTTTTAGATGTTCTCCATAGAGACAGTAGAGAAACTAATGGAGGAAACACGAGAGGCGGCTGAATATCAGCAGGTTAGTATTCATGGTTGTGGATTACAGTTGACCTAGTTTC
Organism: Dreissena rostriformis; assembly: GCA_007657795.1. Lineage (NCBI taxonomy): Eukaryota > Metazoa > Mollusca > Bivalvia > Myida > Dreissenidae > Dreissena > Dreissena rostriformis. The sequence goes on from VMBQ01001248.1 coordinate 91,903, forward strand.
AATGTATTTTTGCATCGTCTATATCTAAATTACCAAGTTGAATTTTTTAGGTCAGCTGAGCACAAAGGTGAGCGCTTTGTGCTCAACATGAGGTATTTTGGTCAGTTGATGTCTTTTGTTATCTGTCATGTGTCATCAACAGTTAGCTTGTTATTTCTCAGGCGAGAGACCACAATTTTGGCTCAATCTTTGGTAAATATGGTCCAAATGATTATCTTTACTATATCTGGGCTAAGTTGGATTTTTTGTAAGGTTAGGTTAAAAACAAAGTACCCAATTTCAAATCTTAGAAAAACCTTACAGCTTTAGAATCCACCTTNAACCCATGCGCATTGCACGCTTTTTTCGCATAAAAATACAGTGGAGCGATAAAGGGCCATCATGGCCCTCTTGTTTCTGTTTTCTTAATTATCTGTTTCGTGTACATCAGGGATTTGACTTGAAGCAGAATCCTGCTTTTTGATGCAAGCATTTTGAAATTTTGTCACTTTTGACTCCTCCAAATTATCTTCCTTGCATCGTTTTGATGCGAATGCTCCCATGAAACTAACATAAAATGTACATTTTATTACACAAAATGTTTTTTTTTTTAGTTAAGCAAGATATACTTAAAAAGTTATACAAAGCAATATTTGTAGAGCAATCATAAAATACCCAGAAACAAAATACTTAGATTTCAGTATTTTGACCCCTGAAAAGTTCATTTGACCCCTGAACATTTCAAGCACAGGACTCTTGACTCCTGGTTCTCAAAAAAATATTGAAATCACTGTACATTATAACATGATAAGATGGACTTGTAGTGCTTTGATAATCACTTGAGAGCATGATTGTTGTCTGGGAAAATTATATTCCTATTGTTTTTATACCCCCATTACCATTGGTAATGGGGGCTATATAGGAGTCACTTTGTCGGTCGGTCTGTCTGTCTGTCTGTTCCGCTTGTCCGGGCCATAACTATGTCGTTCATCAAGGGATTTTGAAATCATTTGGCACATATGTTCACCATCATTGGACGGTGTGTCGCGCGAAAGAATTACGTCAATATCTCCAAGGTCAAGGTCACACTTTGAGGTCAAAGGTCAAAAATGGCCATAAATGAGCTTGTCCGGGCCATAACTATGTCGTTCATCAAGGGATTTTGAAATCATTTGGCACATATGTTCACCATCATTGGACGGTGTGTCGCGCGAAAGAATTACGTCAATATCTCCAAGGTCAAGGTCACACTTTGAGGTCAAAGGTCAAAAATGGCCATAAATGAGCTTGTCCGGGCCATAACTATGTCGTTCATCAAGGGATTTTGAAATCATTTGGCACATATGTTCACCATCATTGGACGGTGTGTCGCGCGAAAGAATTACGTCAATATCTCCAAGGTCAAGGTCACACTTTGAGGTCAAAGGTCAAAAATGGCCATAAATGAGCTTGTCCGGGCCATAACTATGTCGTTCATCAAGGGATTTTGAAATCATTTGGCACATATGTTCACCATCATTGGACGGTGTGTCGCGCGAAAGAATTACGTCAATATCTCCAAGGTCAAGGTCACACTTTGAGGTCAAAGGTCAAAAATGGCCATAAATGAGCTTGTCCGGGCCATAACTATGTCGTTCATCAAGGGATTTTGAAATCATTTGGCACATATGTTCACCATCATTGGACGGTGTGTCGCGCGAAAGAATTACGTCAATATCTCCAAGGTCAAGGTCACACTTTGAGGTCAAAGGTCAAAAATGGCCATAAATGAGCTTGTCCGGGCCATAACTATGTCGTTCATCAAGGGATTTTGAAATCATTTGGCACATATGTTCACCATCATTGGACGGTGTGTCGCGCGAAAGAATTACGTCAATATCTCCAAGGTCAAGGTCACACTTTGAGGTCAAAGGTCAAAAATGGCCATAAATGAGCTTGTCCGGGCCATAACTATGTCGTTCATCAAGGGATTTTGAAATCATTTGGCACATATGTTCACCATCATTGGACGGTGTGTCGCGCGAAAGAATTACGTCAATATCTCCAAGGTCAAGGTCACACTTTGAGGTCAAAGGTCAAAAATGGCCATAAATGAGCTTGTCCGGGCCATAACTATGTCGTTCATCAAGGGATTTTGAAATCATTTGGCACATATGTTCACCATCATTGGACGGTGTGTCGCGCGAAAGAATTACGTCAATATCTCCAAGGTCAAGGTCACACTTTGAGGTCAAAGGTCAAAAATGGCCATAAATGAGCTTGTCCGGGCCATAACTATGTCGTTCATCAAGGGATTTTGAAATCATTTGGCACATATGTTCACCATCATTGGACGGTGTGTCGCGCGAAAGAATTACGTCAATATCTCCAAGGTCAAGGTCACACTTTGAGGTCAAAGGTCAAAAATGGCCATAAATGAGCTTGTCCGGGCCATAACTATGTCGTTCATCAAGGGATTTTGAAATCATTTGGCACATATGTTCACCATCATTGGACGGTGTGTCGCGCGAAAGAATTACGTCAATATCTCCAAGGTCAAGGTCACACTTTGAGGTCAAAGGTCAAAAATGGCCATAAATGAGCTTGTCCGGGCCATAACTATGTCGTTCATCAAGGGATTTTGAAATCATTTGGCACATATGTTCACCATCATTGGACGGTGTGTCGCGCGAAAGAATTACGTCAATATCTCCAAGGTCAAGGTCACACTTTGAGGTCAAAGGTCAAAAATGGCCATAAATGAGCTTGTCCGGGCCATAACTATGTCGTTCATCAAGGGATTTTGAAATCATTTGGCACATATGTTCACCATCATTGGACGGTGTGTCGCGCGAAAGAATTACGTCAATATCTCCAAGGTCAAGGTCACACTTTGAGGTCAAAGGTCAAAAATGGCCATAAATGAGCTTGTCCGGGCCATAACTATGTCGTTCATCAAGGGATTTTGAAATCATTTGGCACATATGTTCACCATCATTGGACGGTGTGTCGCGCGAAAGAATTACGTCAATATCTCCAAGGTCAAGGTCACACTTTGAGTTCAAACGTCAAAAATGGCCATAAATGAGCTTGTCCGGGCTGTATCTATGTCGTTCAATGTGAGATTTCAAAATCATTTGGCACATTTGTTTGCCATCAATGGACAGTGTGTTGTGCGAAAGAATGACACTGATTTCTCAAAGGTCAAGGTCACACTTTGAGGTTGAAGGTAAAAAATGGCCATAAATGAGCTTGTCCGGGCCATAACTCTGTTGTTCATTTAGAGATTTCAAAATAATTTGGCACATTTGTTCGCCATCATTGGACGGTGTGTCCCGCGAAAGAATGATGTCAATATCTCAAAGGTCAAGGTCTTACTTTGAGGTCAAAGGTCAAAAATGGCCATAAATGATAATGGCATAATAATTCTTTAAAATCACCATAAATTAGCTTCTCTTATTTTGTGAAGAAATATTCTGTTTCAATGAAGCGTATGGGGGTATACGTCACTTCTGTGACAAAGTTCTAGTTTTCACTGTTATGAACACTTTTAAGGCCTTCTTAATATTAGTTGTTTGTCCAATGCTGATTAAGTTAAAATGTACTTTGTTTTATTTGGCTGCATGTTTTACATTATTTCATTCAACCTGGGCAGTCTACTAGAAAGGTTTGGTTTTATTTGAACCTTCATTTTATCTACCTTTCTACGTACACAGCTTTTTTCTCCATCATTATGCATTCCATTCACCATTTTCAATGCACTTCCCATTAATGTTAAAAACACTTTTATCAACTTTGCTGTTTGTGTTTAAAACGTCCGAAAATTTGACAATAAAATTAATGTGAAAAAGGCTTTCAGTCTGTAGAGTCTCTACTGGCAATCATAACTTACAAATTAATGTGCCTTCTGATTGAGGTTTCTTAGCTATTTAATAAATATATTTCACATGCCAATAATCAATTATAATTGTATTCAACATTTTGCTTTAATGTTTGCTATTATTGGTCCCTTTATGCCAAATGGTATTGCGTCTGGCCATTATGAACAGTTTTAATATCTTCAAAACTATCTGGAATGCATTCATAGCAGTCTTAATTCTGCATAAATATTGGCACTATTAACATTTCCTCCCCCCATAAGCACAATTGAGCCTGTACCTATATCTTAAGTTTCATGGCATCTACCTCTGTGTCTCATGAGCACATTCTTTATCTATGTATGAACCTCTGAACCATGTGCAGAGAATTATTAAAACTAAATTAGTTTCTGCAAACATTGTTTAAACTTGGCAGCTATCTTTGATTATGTTAATACTCTACAGCTCAGGCCTTTTTATAACCATTATTGGGTCATATTCCTGATGGCAAAAAGAATCTTTTTTCCCAAATCTAGTCCAAAAATTCCAAAATGGTGGTTTTACTTCTGAAGTTCTCAAGGTTTTTTCATAGAGGTTTTCTATGTAGAAAACTTTTGATGTTGTTATAACTATTTACCAAATTGTTTGTGTCAAGGATTTTCTATTTTACTAGTTTTATCAATAAGAATTCAAATTTTGTTCAGAATAGTTTTTTTTCCCAATTTAATGTCAATTAATGCTAAAATTCCAATTTTATGGTATAGATCATATTCCCAAAATAGTGAGAAAATCCCTGTCAGCTTTAACAAAAAAAATAAAGTTTTTAAACAAACTGAGATTAAAAGATAGGACAATGCAAACGTGAGCATTAAACACGGTTCAGTGATTAACTGAATAGATAACATACAACAATCTTTAAACTGACTAGATATCACAGACCAATGTTGGAATCAAATGTGTTCCATTGTATCTGTGTGAAAAAAGGGCCTATCAGGCGGGCAGAAAAAACAGTTTCCGCTCAATAATTTTACTTAGGAGGGAGATATTGTGCAGAAATATTGTGTGTAGGTGACATGCTGACCTAGCATGGGATTGCATTTTGGGCCAGTCTGGTCAAGTATGCTGTAACTGAAAAAAGAAGAACGGTTTATGAAGTAAATGAATTGGTAAACGTTGAAAATCTTGTTTTGTGGTATTGCCATGTTTCTTGTTTTTTTAATGCATTTTCAAACTTTGCTGTGCAAAAAGCAATTTCATTGGATGAAGAGAGAGCGAGTGTATGTTCACACCTGCTATAGCTCAGTAAATGGCACTTTTTCACCAACCCATTCTTAGACTAAAGAATATACTAAGAACCAAGAAAAATACGCCCAGCATTTGAATATATACAGGCTACCACTGGTGATTATGTTATTTACAAAATGTTCTGCATGAAGAATGATGTACATAGAGCTAGCTTATGCCAAGTTTGACTCAAGCAATTTTTAATATTCCAAATGGAAGAATATTTTTTATTCTTAGACTTAAGTCTAAGAATTGCTTGGTGAATACGTNGTGTGTGTTCAGTTGCAGGAAACATTGTGTGTGTGTGTGTTCAGTGTTGCAGGATTCATTGTGTGTGTGTTCAGTTGCAGGATACTTTGTGTGTGTATTCAGTTGCAGGATTCATTGTGTGTGTGTTCAGTTGCAGGACACATTGTGTGTGTGTTCAGTTGCAGGATACTTCATGTGTGTGTTCAGTTGCAGGAAACATTGTGTGTGTGTTCAGTTGCAGGACACATTGTGTGTGTGTTCAGTTGCAGGACAAGGAAACCGACTATGATGAGATGGAGCAGTGGCTGCAGCAACACGAGGCCGCCACGGGGCAAGGGGGCCCCAAGGACATGCCTATCTCTAGCTCAGGTTCGTGTGGCTCTACAAATGTGCTGTGGTCTGGGAAATTCGGCCTTAATGCATGAATGTAAAATGTCGTCCCAGATTAGCCTGTGCAGTCTGCCCAGGCTAATCATAGGCAACACTTTCAGCTTTTATGGAATTTTTCGTTTACAGGAAGTCTATTCTTAATGAAAATCCAGTCTAGGCAGAGAGTGTTGTCCCTGATAAGCCTGTGTGGACTGCAAAGGCTAATCTGGGACAAAACTTTACGTGCTTGCATTAAGCCCAGTTTTCCCAGAGACAGGCCCAAATACTCTGAACTTTATCTTAGTCTTGATTTGGCTCTATTAGTATACATATTCTTAAGCTTCAACAAAGTCTTAATTTTAATTTTTTAACCAATGGAATTCAAAGTTAAATTTTAGAAAATATTCCCATTGGTAAATATTTTAAGTTGAGACTAGTTGTGTCAAATTTAGCACTTTTTTGTGATCATAGGGCCTGGAAATCATAAACCAAAGTTAATTGCAGCTCAAACATTACTGGCATGTCTGCTGCGACTTACCTCTGAGATTTGAGACTTGTTCTAATGGGAACAGTGGCTGTGTAATGCTATAATTATAAGTTGGTATGTAGGATGTTAAGGGTCCAGTAGGATACATCTGTATATGGGACAAACTCATTGTGCAGATTTCTTTGGTTACGCAGTTTGATAAGATTTGTTTTGCCCATTAAAATATAAATTTTATATGATACATCTGTTTTATTGTGGGCATACACATGTTTGATCACATCTCATTGAGAATGTAAGATCGTTTCAGGTAGGTTAGTTTTAAATTAAAAATTAATATATTTATGTTGTGCCTAAGTGATTGACAATTGTATCTGAGATAGGACTTTTTAAACATTGTGTGAATTTCAATTGACTCTATGATTGCCCATTTACATACATTTATAATATACACTTATGACTTTAGGTTCTCTCTCTCTTAGTTAGCTACATGAGTTGTTAGTCATGTATTTGTATTTAAATAGAAAGTGCTTGTGGACAAAGGTAGGATTCTCATTGCATATTGTGCATGTTTCTTAATGCCTCTTTCCAGTGGTAATGTCTCAGCATTGCATTAAACTTCTGTAATAAATGCTTGATTGGGTTGTTTATTATTGTTTGAAAAGTCTACACTTACTTTTGGTTTTACATAAGAAAGAGTTCAAAAGATTTCCTGTGTTTATAAGCAAAAATAAAGTTTTTGGCTGATACAAATTTGTCCACAAGTGCTAAAACACATTATTATTTTTTACATGCAAATTCTTTTTTTTTGCTGTTATCTAATAGTTTGCTCGTTGATTATGCTTTATATTTAAATTGTTGGAACAAATCTTAGCTGTTTGCAATTTGTATAGCATTTTATGTTAGAATTTTGTTTATTTTACATGTGTTGTTTTCCAATTGCTTGATTTAATTTATGTGTGACAGTTAAGTAAATTTGAAGTGGTTGCGCTTATAAATCCTGATTATGATTGATATTTAAAATCAGTGACTATTTTTTTTTAAGAGACATTTTATCACTAAATTCTTACTATTTACAAAAGTGCATACTTGGGCAAACAAACATAAAATACATAAAGCAAAAATGTTTACACCTTTGCTAACATAAATCATTGGATTTATGTGAAATGAGTGTAGATTTGTTTTTAAATAATACATTGTTAGAAACAGTTCAATTTTGATACAGCAGTTTGTACAAAGGTTTCTATTGCAACAACTAGGTCTTTAGTGATAATTTGTGTGTATATTTGCAGAGTTTGACCAGTTTTTATCTGACCGTGCGTCTGCTGCTTCGTCGGTTCCCACCATATCAGCGCAGACTGGTACCCAGCAGAGCAGGCAAACCAGACAACTCCAAAAAGATGACGATGACAACCCAATGTTTGCTTTATAGGCACTGTTTTATACTGTTCCCTTAATTTTTTTTTCTCCTTATTGTATATTGAAGAGTGCCAGCATGTGTCTAGTTGACTCCCTTGATCGCTAGAAATAAGTCACCTGCTGACAATCAAGAATTCTGATACTAGAAATCAGAGAAAAAATTCAGAAAAAAACTGTCTGGAATCTCTGTGCTTCATGTACAGGGCTGTCTGCAATCCTTGAAAAGGGTTCTGGACTTCTCTACGCTAGAGGTTACTGCAAACAATGTAGCTTCTTTGTTATTAGTCACTTATGGATGATGCACCTGTAACCATTGATTTGATCTGTTAAAATAATAATGTCCAATGATTTTATCTAAAAAGATTTGATGTTTTTTTTGCTGTGTCTTATAGAAAGTTTGGTGTTCCTTTTGATGTGTTAAATAAAAACGTTAATGTTTATTTTAGATAAACATGATTAATAGGAATTACATAATATAATTCATTCAGACATTTCTATAATTGATGCTTATATATGCGATTTCTTAAAAAATGTGACTACATTTATTTACAGAATATTTGTTATAACTTGATTGTTACTTTTCCATACATGTAAAGAACAAGGTTTTTGAAATATTAAATTGCATAGATTTGTAATTGATTTTATTCTTTCATATACTAAAGTATTACGTGTATCTGATTTTGGCACAGGTAATTTATGATAAAACAGCGTTGTTTATGTCTCCTATAAGTAGGTTTAACCCTTTGAGCGCTGGAACCGGATTTTGAACGCCTTTGCAAACAGTTTGGATCCAGATGAGACGCCACAGAACGTGGCGTCTCATCAGGATCCAAACTGCTTGCTATTCTGATAGTATTTTTTGAAAATAAATCAAAGAAAATGCTTTTTTAGAAATTCAGCAGACGACATTTTAGCAGACAACAAATTTCCCAGCATGCAAAGGGTTAAGTTTGCTTACAACTATCTTCTCATAAGCTTTGTGTTCTGACACACTTGGTTAGGCTGTAATTTTAAAACTTTGAAGTCTTTTAAGATTAATGTAATATGTTGATCAAACAAGACAAATTTATAAAGCCCCGGTAAATGTATAGTGATCTGAAAATAGTATAGTATATACAGTTAAATGCAATATTGGGAGAAGTCAAGGGGGAAACAGATATGTTTGTTGTATCACATTTTTGGTGATAATGTGTCTTTAGGAAATTTGTTATTTAATAGTTAAACATTAATTGTAATGTTTAGGAATATTTGTTGTATTGTTGACCCATGTAGTGCATTTTACAATACATGTGCTTTTATTTATGTATTGGAATTTCAAAGAAATATTAGGGAACGTAAATTTATGTATTGTTAATTATAATAAAACATATAAGTAATACCTTAACTGTGATTGATATAATGTATGAATTGTCTTAGTAAAGTCTGTTGGTATTTATATGCAATTTTGGTATTTTATTAGTTCAATAAAAAATAAATATTTGAAAGATGAATGAGCATTACATTTTTTTTCTTGTAAAATGGCTAGACTTTGAATTCCAAGTCATGTTTAATTACCATACAGTACAAATAATAATAAGTGTTACTGTACTTTATTTATCACCCACCAAGAAGCAGGAGGAGGGGGGATGTTATATTGGAATGTCTTTTAGTTGGTAATATTTTCTTGTCCACTCTATATCATAAACCCTTTAGTAAGGATTTTCATGAAACATGTCTAAAAAAAGGTGATGTGTGCAGAAGGTGAAGGTCACACTTGAAGGTTCAATGTTTGAGTCTGTATATTCTTTCTATATCTGCTGTGCTCTTGAAATTATTTTAATGAAACTTGCCTCAAATTTGTATCCCATTTAGGCAATGTTAAGAAGAAATGAGGCAATGAAGGTCATGGTTACACATGAAGGTCAAGAGGATCTTGGTGTGGGATATAGTTGTCCTTTGGACTGCCTTGTTAATATGACATACCGGTAACTTTGTTGTCTGTGTCACTTGTTTTATTAATTGTGTCGTGTTGTGAGAAAACTGGGCATAATGCTTGTGCGTAAATTGTCATCACAGATTAGCCTGTGCAGTCCGCACAGGCTAATCAGGGACAACAATTTCCGCTTTTATGGAATTTTTCGTTTAAATGAAGTCTCTTCTTAGCAAAAATACAATTTAGGCGGAAAGCGTCTTCCCTGATTAGCCTGTGCGGACTGCACATGCTAATCTGGGACGACACTTTACGCACATGCATTATGCCCAGTTTTCTCAGAACACGAAACAATTGGGATTTACACCCTGCGACCAAATCCCAACAATGCTGAAATGTTTAGTGTTGTCGAGTCTAAGGACATAATGTTCAAATAATCACTTTGTGTTTCATGTTCTTTTTTAATGTTGTGTAGAAAAGGATAAAAATAAATGTATATTATTTATATATGTTTGTGTTGCAATAGTCATTGTTTACCATCACCCAAAGAAATATTATTCTGTTTTGATTTTGTAAATCTAAAAATAAGAATGTTTTGAAAAAGTTAATGCATATGTTGAACTAGGGAACTAGCTTTGTATGTGCTTTCTGCTGAGGGCTGCTTTGGAGAAGGGTAAAATACTTGTGCACTCTTTAAATACACACACATATTTTATTGCTAGCCTGATTTTAGAATGGAATATCTCTACCTTTATAATTGTGTTTTTGTTAATAAGCAATTTTTACCAATTCTGATCAGCCTATGGGTTGGATATGCTCGACTTTCTCCTGTATTTCTTGGAAAAGTCGAGCTGCCTCAATATAAATACTGCACACTTTGAGAAGTAATGCCTGTGTGGTTTGCACATCCACCAATATTTTTGCTGTCATATTATAACACTTACAACATAGACAATGGTATTTGAAAACCTAATTCTATTCTGAATTGAGGTATTTATATGCAGTTGTATTCAACTTCTATAAAAGTGCTTGGTATTGTCAAGATGCATTGCTGGTTATAAAAATAAAATTGTAATTTACCACCTTGGTGCAATCTTTGAGGACGCATGGTTTTGAACCAATTGCAGTCCATTTCAATACTTTTTTACATGATCAGATTATAATTACTATGTATTAACCCTTTGAGCGCTGGAACCGGATTTTGAAGGCCTTTGCAAACAGTTTGGATCCAGATGAGACGCCACAGAACGTGGCGTCTCATCAGGATCCAAACTGTTTGCTATTCTTTGAAAAAAAAATCGAACAAAATGCTAATTTTAGAAATTAAGCAGACACCATTTTAGCAGACGACAAATTTCCCAGCATGCAAAGGGTTAACATCTGTGCAGACATTATCATGTCTTGTATACTGTATACTGTAGATGTGACTCCTGATATTGAAGCCTTGTGAAATGGCATGCTGTCATATGAGCCACGTAGAAACAGATCTTATGTCATATGCCGCGTGCATAGCTCCAGGAGCTACCCTGTCCGCTATAAAGTCAAACAAAGTTTCGCCGTCTGATTAGCAGACAGGGTTGCAAATGCACAGGCTGGTCTGGAGCTACTAATTTAGGCAGTCTGGTCTGGAGCTACGCTGGTCGCATATGGCAAAAGATTTGTAGAGTTATTCACATAACCACTTGCTAAAAAAATCTGTTGACTTCATTTCACCCAGAACCTTCAAGAGTTTAGAGGTGGCAATTACAGTATGCAATGATTTACAAAGGTTTATAATTTACTTGTTAACAATAAACAGGAGTGACCAAATGTCAGATTTTGGTGTAAAATGAAGCAAAAAATACATAACAAAACTATACATTTCTTTGTATTTCTGAATGTGCAAAAAAAACAGGTTGCTGGTAAGACAGTTGGCCAACTGATTGCAGTGTTATGGTGTGCCCCTTTATAATATAACACAACTATGAACGTTATACACTGTATGTTAGCCAGATATTGTACACAAGTTGTTGGCACATCTTTATATATGTGGTATCAAATTGAAGATCAGGCACTTAATTTTTAAACATGTCGCTCGTTAAATATTCATATGTAGTTGTTGGCCCCTTAACAATGTTGATACTTTTGATATCAAAGTTCAACAAATTTGAATATCTGCATTTTTGGTTCTATATTTCCAAATGATTTGTGTACTTTGTATATACTTGATTACATATTAATTATATATTAATTCAAGAAATATTTATTTACCTTACTGTGTCACGTTTGTAAACAGATATTTATTGAATCTTGTGGAAAATGTTATTAAATATTAAATAAAAAATTAGTCTAAGCTAACACTGTTGAGTAGTTTTCAATTCAATACATTGTTGAATGTTTCAAGTGTTTTGTGGAGGCTTATTGCAAACTGCAGTTCATTATGTGAAACTTTTATAGTTGTTTTCACGCTCATGATTGTGAATGTATTCATATATTACATAAATAAATATTGGAAACACAAATGGTCTGTTGTGTTATAATGTATTTGTAAGGAAAATGTCTTGGTTACCATATTTACTTTATATATTTGGTTAGTTATTCAATCAATAAATAGCATGTGATTTTTAAATTATTGAAGACAGTAAAGTCACACTTTTTATGCTCCCCCAATTTTTGTTTAGCATATAGTTGCCGCTTCGTCTGTCCCTGCGTGCGTCCGTCCGGATTTTTGTCCGGGCTATTTCTCAGCAACTTATGACCGGAATTCAATGAACCTTATAGAGGATATTTGTTAATGTCAGTGTAAGATCGTTTGTTATTTCACGAGTGATAATAGAAAATATATTTTCACAAGTGGCGCATTAACAAATTTTCTGTTTCTTTTATGCCCCTTTTTCAAGAAAATAATTTATAATAATTTCCCTTTCACTGAAAAGTGACCCACTCTCCCGTGGCGTGCCTCAATACATTGAAATGACGTCATTAATGACGTCATTTTGTTGAAGAAATGACGTCATTATTCCAGGGAAATTCTTCAGTTAAACACTAACAATGTAAATAAACGGTAAAAAAAAGCATACAATTAAAAGAAAATGTGTTGGATTCGGTGGAATATCGATTTTATTTCACTCATGATCATAGACAAAATATAAAAAAGGATATAAACAAGGGAAGTACATTTTGATATGATAATCTAACAAGAGGGCCCTCAGGCGCTCACCTGAGAGCAAAAGGAACTTGACTATTCTGAAAAAATGCAAGCTGATTCATGAAGATTGGACCAAAAAAGTGACTTTTAACACGTTTTTTTAAATATTTGACCTAGTGACCTAGTTTTTGAGCTCATATGACCCAGTTTCAATCTCTGCCAAGATTTTATTGGGACAAATGTTCTGACCAAGTTTCATGAAGATTTGCCAATAAATGTGGCTATTATATAGCGTCAACAAGTTTTCACTATAGCCATATAAGGACAACTGCCCCCC